>JASDQU010414707.1:0-10358 GCA_032191745.1 Picea mariana
ACAGATCGTGACCTGGAGGGACGGCGAGGCTTCCATGCCGAGCCACGCCTTGGACGTCCCCGGATGCGCGGCATGGTGCTGGGACACCTGTGATCACCGGCGGGATGGTGCAGGAGAATTGAGTAGACAAAGCCGAGGGAAAGCTGGTGCCAGAGCAGAGCTCGCTCTTCTAGCACCCAGCGGCAAAAAACACTAAACATAACCATCAGCTGCCAAATATGAGAGCCGAATGCAGCGTTAAATGATGCATTAAAACGCATTTGCAGTCGGGTTACGGAGCATTTAAGCTTCGGGGGGAGGCACAAGCTGTTCACGTACCCCCACGTCGTAGATCCCGTCATCCTCCTCCGAATGCTGCTGCGTATCACGCACTAACACCCCATCCGGGGGAGGAAACACATGTTCTTAACCATTGAACCCACTCATATAAAATCATATAAAACATTAGTTATCCAAATTATTACAACAAATCAATTTCACCATTTAAATACAAACTCAAAACTTACCAAAAAAAAAACTAGTATTTTATTCAACTTTGTAATCAATTCCCATTATATCAATATTAACCTGGATTATCCTACTTCTAAATCAATTTTGATTATGTTAATATTTTATAGATATTTTTTTTTGGAAAAGTTCAACTTCTACCAACCTACTTAGAAATCAATTCTGATCACAATATTAATACTTAAAAAAATTTGTTCAAATGTTCAACCTCCACAATCATTTTAGTTTACATCCTACAAACAATAATAAATTACCAACCAACCCAACTGCTACTTGACAAGCTCTACCATTCAAGAGATCCAGAATCCTATCTATAAAGCTGATCCAGAATCCTACAAAGCTGGACCCCCATGCTGAAAACCCTAGGTAGCGCTTTCCTATTTCCCTTCACATTCATTTCAGACAACCATGCTGAAACTCCGAGCGAACACTTAGCTAAATTAAATTTCTATTTCCCTTTCACATTCATTTCACGCTCATGCTTATAATGTCTTATGTTTTCCATCATTTCACGACATGACACGTACAATGATAGCGAGGATGCGTAATGGAGAGAAATCTATAGGTATTAAAATCGGAGTAGGCTAACTCGGGAGCAATCTTCCCTCCCGACTCCCGAGTGTCCTTCTCCGTCAGGTCTTCCGGCAGGTAGCTTTCTGGCGTTCGTGCTCTGGCACTATCCCCCAGACGCTGCCAGCATTTCGTATGGCTTACTCCTTTGCCGACAACCGCGGATGGTTTACTCCGACTACCGTCGATCCCTTTTCCCGGCAACACATACTCCCACAGGCGTCTCCCCCAAACGGTAACGCCGTTAGCTTGTGTAGTCCATGCTAACGGCTCATATGAAATCATTATTCCGGTTTTTAAATCATTATTCCGGAATAAATCATTATTCTGGTTTTTTAATTATTATTTCTAACCAGGGTTAGAATCTTTAGGGTTTTTATTATTACAATATTCTCATTTGTATTTTAGTTTAAAGAGTAATAGATTAGCTTTAATTAAGCACAATTCTCTTCCATCTATATTGTATTTTGTAATATTGTAATTTAGATTTATATTGTATTTTGCAATGTTGCAATTTAGTTTAGAGTATAGTTTACTTGATTATAGTTATTTAGTTTAAGTATATTTATTTATAATGAAAAATAAGATTGTTATATAATCTTGATATATAACTTGAATGAGATTAATGGTTAAGTACATTTATTTTTTCTTTAAAAATTATAAATTCAAATCCAAAAGAAATAAATTATATATACTTCTATAAAAACATCAATATTAAAAATTAATTAAACATTTTATTATTTAAAAAAAAAAATATTATTTCTTTACTTTAAAATTATTTACAAAAATTTCATAAACAATTTATGAAAGTTAAATAAACAAATATTATTAATAATTAATATCACTAAGTTATATATGAAACTTTCCATAAACCATTTATAAAAGTTAAATAAACAAATAATATTAATAATTAATATCACTAAAAATATATATATTATTAAAATAAATTTTAAACAAAACCACAAGTAATCTGACCAAGTTAACCCTTCAAAAACATGTATCCACTAAACATATTCGAATTCATGAGATCCTAAACTTTTTTACACATTCAAATCCATGATATCGTTAACATCTTTTATATATTAATGATAGCAATCCAAGGTAGGTGTTTTGAAGTTGTAGCAAATATATAAGAGTAATGAATTATAATTAATTAATTGTGTATGTTTATGGGGTGTATATTATTAATTAAGAAGAAAAAATGTTGAGTTTAATTTAAACTTCATTTTATAACTTTTTTTTTATAAAATTTAGTATATATATTTAAATAATAAGAATCTACAATAAAATTATACTTACAAATTAAATAAATAAAATTTTTTAATAAAAAAATTCATTTATTTATTTTATTAAAAAATAATTAATTGTATTTTATTTATAAGAAGAGTTAAATGTATATCTAATGTATGCAACTATAGAAAAAAGCCACTTAAAAAACAATATCTAATATTGGATATCCATATCCATAAGATATGCACAATTATAGGACTAAATGAAGTATGAAGTATAGGACTAAATGTATATTTGTTCTATTTCTTTGTATATTTATGCATTTGCAATGTATATATAACATAATATAATTATTAATATACATTATATAGTTAAGTATATAGTAAATTGAGTTGTAGGATATGACAAAACCAAAGATTAATTAGAGAGAAGGGAAGAATGGTGGATGATTTGGTGGATTACTTAGAGGATCTCCTTGAGGGAATTCTAAGCTTTTGCTTGCTATTAGCTAGAGAGAACCTTAGATCTATTTTGGTAGGGGGTTTTAATTTTAGGCCCATTGTGTTAAATCCAGAAAGCCATCAAGCTTTCAGATTATGCATTAAAGAGAGTCCTTGTGTAGGCACCAGTAGGAGATGCGAATTTGAGAAACTCAATCACTACAATGTAGAAAATGGGTACGATCAATATCCATCGGGAATAGTGGTTGTAGGTGATTCTGGTGGAAGTGGTCAGAAGGCAAGTGGGGGTATTTACTCCAGAATAGTTGGCAAGGGCTTGGACAACTTTCAAGGTTTAGGGTTTGGTTTTGTTTCATCCAAGTGTTTGGAGTCTTCCGATGCATGCAAACCCTCATCTATATTGGTTAGTATGGTAGCAAGGTTCCTCCTAGCAATTGTGGGTGTTATGAGTGGAGTCTCACTGTCACTCCCATTAGTACATTGGAGCATGATGATGTTGATTTAGGGTTAATAGGTAAGTATCCTCATTGGAATAGTGGGGGAGGTATCTTAGCTTTGATTAATTTCTGTAATGGGGGTTTGGAGGAAGGAAGTGAAAAAAAAAGGAAGCATTCGAGAAAGTGCATAAAACAAAGGTCAACTCCTATTAATATGGTTTTTGGTGAGGAAGTAAAGATGCAAAAAGTGGTGCAGTTGGCAAAGATGGCTCTTGTCGAAGGGTTCTTGGGTCATTACATTGGTGATAAGGGGTTGAAGGAGTGGATGGTGAGTGTTTGGAAAAATATGCTAGGCTATGATCCTATCACTTATGTGCTATCAAGGGGATGGTTAGCATTTTCTTTTCAATCGAATTCTGATGCTTCAAAAATTATGGTGGGATTCTGGTTATGGGACTCCTCCTGGTTGCTTCTGAAACGATTCTCACCATTATTCGATGCAAACCAAGAAAGATTGGGTATGGTTCCAGTGTGGATGAAATTACCTAGGCTCCCCATTGACTTCTAGACTATTGAGGCTTTCAAGGAGATAATCAATTCCCTAACACAATTTGTGGAGGAAGATGTGTTATTTAAAAACTATGGATCAATGGTGGTTGCTTGCATCTTAGTAAGGTTGTACTTGAGAAAGGGATTGGCTGAGAGCATGGTTTTATAGTAGAGGTCTCATTGATCCACCCAATCATTAGATTATGTTGTCATTCCATTCAAATGTAACATGTGTAAGAAATATGGGCATTTACTTGCATAGTGTCATCTTCCTTTCAACGAAAGGGTATGGGTGAAGAAATTGGGGGTATCTCCATTTATTGAGGAAGATGTAGGGTTTAAGGAGGGGATATTTGGGCCATTTATGGAAGGTAGGGTAGAAGAAGATATGTCAAGTGATGGAAAAGAGAGTACTATGATGGAAAAGGCAGTGGTGGATGGAAATGTTTATGAGAGGACATCTAAGAAGTGTAACAATTCTCCTTCTAGCATACGAAAAAATCCTCCTCTTGTGAGATATAAAAAAAGGTGCATCACCTACTAGATGACACATTTATGGAGGTGGTGGCTCAGATCCACTACCAAACTCTTTGGTCTTTGGCGGTAAGCTCATATCAAAATTGGCTCCTTTGAATTTTACTCCTTCTCTTGTTAAAGGATCAATGTATGGATCCTTGTTAAGTATGGGTGTTGGGCCATCTTATGGTCGTGGGGTTGGAAATTTCAGTGAAAATTTATCTAAGAAGGAATTTCACCTACAATCTCCTATGTTTTTCACTCCATCTCTAAGTGGGAAGGTGGGAGAGGGTTTTTTTTTAGTTGAATAGGTTTTTGGGTCTGTTGGTTTAGGTACTTCATTTGAATAATATTAGAGGACTCTAAGATGTGATCCAAGGCCTTGCAATGGGTTAATAAATGGTTTGGATGTAGGGATTATAAGGGGTCCTGGCCCTTGATTTTTAAATCCACCTTATTTATCCCACATGCATTGTGGGACAGTTCTCATATTATGTTTATAAGAAAAATGGCATACCATATTATTTGTGTGTGAAGTAAAGAGAGCCATGGAACCTTGTGTATCTTGCACATATTATAGCTTTTGGTTGTCACCTCATCGACTTGTCATCTTGCCAAGTCACTATTCAGTAGTTCCACGAGTCATAGTTCCAAAGTTCATAGCTCCAAAGGGTGCAGTACAAGGAGTTTTATGAACTTGTTCAAGCTCAAACATTGGTGGCATCATCTAATTGGAAATTCATTGTCTGGCATACAAACCATCATCCTTTGATTCATTGAACCCTCAAATGGAATTCCTATATGCAACAAATTTAGCTTGTTATTTTGTATAGAAAGGGTAGCACCAATAAGATACCAAATCTTCTTGTTCATCCTCCTATTTGTGCAGTCATCATTCTCAACATCTATGTTCTTGCCTATGAAGAGTGGAAAAATATTATTATTTCAACCCTAATTTTATCCCCATGAATGGTAAGAACTGTACACTTTGATTGAGGTAAACCAAATGCCATTTTTTTATTTATCCCTTCAACATGGTTGGTTATATAAATTGAATCAATTATGTGTACCTACTATGTAATACAAAATTATCTTCATCAACGAAGCCCACACTTCCACCTATGGAGGTCACTTTAGGGTTACCAAAACATTGAATCAATTACAATGCTATTTTTGGGCCTACCATCATGAAGAAGTGGGTGATTTCCTTCATCTATACTTGCACACTTTGCATCACGTCCAAACCTTCCAATTGTAAGTTTGGTATATCCCAAATTTTTCTCATTCTGACTTTGTTGTAGCCATATCAATGGATGTTATCACCTCCCTATGACAACGTGCAATCATAAGGCGATCTTTGTCATCGAATGCTACTTTTCCAATATGGTATTCTTTATACCTTGCAACAATGTACTTACCACTCAAAATATTATAGACTTGTTTTTCACTCATGTAAGAGCTCACTTTGGCCTCCTGCTCACCATCATCTCTGATCACAACTCCTAGTTCCTCAACCATTCCTAGAATGTTCTTTGGAATTTAATGGGTTGTTCACTACAATATTCCATTGCCTTCCACTCATAGACGAGTGGATAACCAAAGTTGTCAACCGCACTCATTCTTTCCCTCTAAATGTTCTACCACAAGCATAAATAATGGGATCATTATTTACAAATTATTCAACACAACTATAATTAGTTTGTCCATAGATATATGTGTCATTCCCCTTTAGAAGTATGTTAGGTTTTTCAACCTGATGCACTATATGATATGTTGATCATGCTCTTGTCGGAGGCAATGGTTAGAAACTAACTTGGAAGGGGGTTCCTCGTAGCATCAAAGATAGTCATGGGAAAGTTCGTGAGAGTCATGATGGACTAATCATACAAATAAATATGGCACTCTTTAACTCAAGCAATGACAAAAAGAATTGAAGCTTAGACTAACATGATGCATATGGAACCTGACCAATAATTATATGGACCTTTTGAATATCTTGACTAGGACAACCAAGTCATATCTGCTATTTGATTTCTCTCTCCTGTTTTTGAGTTTGTTATGAATTTTTTATCCTTTCAATAAGCAAGTTGTCATTGTTAGAGCATCAATGTAACAACCTAAATTGATAATTTATTTATCATAATTGTTAAATTAAATTAATTAATTATTAAAACGAATTCATTGAGTCTTTTATTATTTAAATAAATTTCAAAATTTAAATTAAATTTAATGTATTTTTTATTGGTGATTGTTTTAAAAATAAAGTTAAAAAAAAAAATTGTAATAAACATGCTTTCAACATAATTAATTTTTTTTTAAAACATATATATATTTTATAATTATTCATTTACAAATTTGTTTCAATTTTATTTTTCTATAAAGAAAATTATAAACTTTTAGATTTTTTTTATTATTATTTAATGGAGTTAAAATTCTTTTGAATTCATTAACTTATAAAAAGAAAAATGCCTTTTTGGCAAAAAAAAAAAAATAAATAAATAAAAAATAAAAAATAAATGGTTATTTACTAATGTTAGTAGAGGGGATTTGATGCACACTAGCGAGTGAGTTATAGGGATGGCATAGCTAGCAAGGCAAGAGGGTTAACAACTTACCCAGACAAGTTACCAAGCTTAAAGGGTTTCGACCCCGACCCTTAGTTACTTACCCTAAAGAGATTAATGTTTGTTTACAGACAAGTAAAAAAAAAACCTTAAAAATTACACCTAACCCTATGTTTGCAAGTAAGTTTGATTGCAAGTAAGTTTGAGCAAATGTGGGATGCCTTAAACTCTTCCCTGATAAGCATTTGGTTTGATGTAGATTCAATTATTCAAGATGGTTAGGACTCGAGGAAATCGAGGCCGAGGGGCATCATCGCAAGGACCACCAACGTTGACGCTGCCACCACTATAGAAGTAATTGAAAGGTTATTGAGATCCAATTGCATATGCAATATTCAAGAAAAATTCCAGCCTTCTTAAGATGAAGCATTGCATCAACCCAAAGTTAACTCCTTGTGAATGTTAACTCCTTCCTCATTCTCATGCATCTAAAAGATTTTGCTTATTAATTTATTTATCTCAAGGATACATAACAATTAAAAGTGGGATAACCCTCTCAGGGTACAATTTTAACTGACATAACAAGTCACTATCTTGTTCTATGCAGACACTACTCTAAATAAATTTCCCATGCAGATATTGCTCTAACTAGCTTTGATCCCAACTAATTTTCATGTATATCCATGAGAAGGTGTAATAGATAATATTCAAAGGGAATCTATAGTTTTCGAGAAAATGTGAAGTGCATACACCTATAATTGTTACCCTGGATCCACTGTGCAAATTCCTCAAGTGATGAATGTGCAAACAATACTCAAGTTTACTAACCTTTACTCAATTTGAATGGAGGCAAGAGCATTTCAAAAAAACATCAGGTCGATACTAAAAGGATACTAAGGGGACAAATTTAAAATCTGTAGAACTCAAAGGGATGTCACACAGCTCCAATCAAGCTTACTCATTGTCCAGACCAAATATTCATTACTTCCAGTATATATACTAATACTTTATACTAATGCAGAATTATGCTCATAGGAACCGAGCCTGCCAAGTATAAAGGATAAAGGATTAGTATATATACCGGTATATATACTGAGGATATATATATTGAGTATATATAATGATATATATATTGAGTATATACCTAGTATATATATGGACATATACTAGGTATATGTGTTGATATATATAATGAGTATATATACTGAGTATATATACCGAAATATATATGTTGGTAATATATACCGGTATATATACTGACACACATATACCTAGTATATATATTGATATATATATATATATATATATATATACTAAGTATATATACTGATCCTTTATATATACTAATCCTTTAAATACTAATGTAGAAGTATGCTCATAGGAACCGAGCATGTCAAGGTCACAGAGGTAGTGATGGAATCCCTTAAAGGGAAAGGATTCTATGTGTTTGAAGAATAATTCACATACATAAGGCTTTACTGCTTCTTCCCTGATTCATGTGTGACTGAGTTTTGGTGCATGAGCTATGTAGACAATGCAAGACATGGTCCCTATTCTTCGACAATAAAAGAAAGAGGAAATTTATCACTATGCAACTCAAAATTTCTGGGATTATCGTCAAGAGCTCATTGAAATGGTTGGATTCTTCAAATCCTTGTTAAGAAAGAAGTGGAGGTAATTGGAGGCTTTGACCTAGAAGGAATTTTTATGGCCCACATGCTATCCATCAGTTACCCCACATTATTTAGTAGGGTGCAATAAATTTTGCAAGGGGGAGACGACAACAAATAATCTAATGTCGAAGGAAAGGTAACAACCATCTGAAGCAAAATTTCACCCAGGAGAAAGAAACAACCAATTCAGGAAGATTCACATACTAAGGTGAGTTCAAATGTGGGTACTTATGTATGTGAATTTCCCTAGAAACCAAAAATCCTTATATATGTGAATTGTTCTTCAAGCACACAGAATCATTTCCATTTAAGGGATTCCATCGCCGCCTCTGTTAATATAATACAACTATATATACCGGTATATATACCGAGTATATATATCGAAACATATACCTAATATATATATTGACATATACTAGGTATATGTGTCAGTGTATATATCGGTATATATACTCGATATATATACCGGTATATATACTTAGTATATATACCGGTATATATACTCAGCATATATACCGGTATTTATACCCTTCCCAAGTACCTTCTTTACTTGACCTTGATTCAACATGTAACTTCTTGTTTGCAACAACTTTTTCTCCTTTACTTGACTTTAGGAAAACTTCTTGACCTTTTATCCATGGCTTCTTGACCATACTTTGAGGCTTCATATTAAATAGGGAATAACTCCTCAACCTTGAGGAACCACATGGCATGCCACTTACCGTTGTAGACAACTTGACGAGGACTATTAATCAATGGATGTTTTGCATGCATTTGCAATGTCCTTCATACTCTTTTTCTTCAATCAACTTCAGGCTTCATGAACACACCTCCAGGACTTCCTAACCACTTAACCATTTAACCATATTTCTAGGGATTCTTCTAGACTTATTCGAAGTGTCTTCCCATGAGGGCCATGCTTAAATATACGCCATAAGGGGACCACTTTGGAGACTTCTTCAAATACCCATCACTTATAGAGGATTCTAGACTTCTTCTAGGGTTAACATCATTGACAACCGATTTTCCAATAGATTCCTCTCTTTTCCCTATTTGACGTGATACCCTCCATTGTAACATTTTTTCTGTGCAGCCCTACCTGATCTAGGTGGATATTGGTGACCACCCACCTATTACAACTGGCTCAAAATAGTCTTCTAGAAATTTACTATTTTTAGCATTTTTTCAGTTCCTAAACTTCTCGGGCCATTTTGAGGGCCTTAACGAAGCTTTTTCGCAATCAAGCACCTCAATGATATTCCCCACCATTTTATGGTTTGACACCAACCCCCCACCATTTAGGTCATCTCACCAAGTTGAAATAGTCTGGCACAGTGGAAAACTTTATAGTCATCTTTGAGCACTTGGATTCCAAAATGGAGGGCATGCCAGATGCATTCTTCCGAGAATGCTTTATCAGTGGCCTAAAGGATGAAATTTGTTCCCACATCCTAATGGCTCACCCCCAAACTTGTACTAAACGAGCTAAGGAAGTACACCACATTGTCTCCTCCCAAACTAGAAAACCCTCCTTTATTCCTCGCCCTAAACCCACCAATCCCGCCCCTCCTACCACTGTTGGATTACTAAGAGGGGGGGTGAATCAATAATAGCGTAATTATAATCCTTTTTTCTTCAAATGTTATATCAATGTAGAATTATTATCCAATAATGAGCAGTAAGAAATAAACAATCACACACATACACAGTACACCAGTGTTTTACGTGGAAACCCAAATCGGAAGAAAACCACAAAATGTTTTTTCTTATATGTCTTGAAGAATTACATTCATTGGAAGCACCAATTTCCTTTGTTTTCCAGCTACAACTGGAAGGAGGCTCCAACCCCCT
>JASDQU010414708.1:0-10358 GCA_032191745.1 Picea mariana
TCAATGGGGATTAATATAATAACAACAATAATAATAATGACATGATTAATCCACAATGGGGATTTAATCCAATAACAAAATAGTGAAAAGAATGCTCTTCGCAGTTACATTCTTTCAACATATGTAAGGGAATGCCTGCTTCCACCTGCAACTTGTATGTATTGTCATGCATCGGACCACGATATAGAGGAATGTCTGACATTACTAGTGAATATTTAGGAAAAGAGGAACCAAAACAATCAGAATGTTTAGTGGATTTCATCCCAAGCAAGGGATGAAGGATGAAATATCAACATAGTTACCCATGGAGGAGCTAGAACAGACACTGACGCAGTTTGACAAGAACTAGCGCAGAACCAATGTGTAAATAAGAACACTGAACCAAGAAAGTAGTTCTATGTGCAAAAGGAAAAGGAGACCTTTAAGGAGGCCATGAAAGAATTTTAGAAGGAGGAAAGAGCGTCGACTTCAACTGCACAGCCACACAAGGAAGCACCAGAATATGAGATGCCTCCATCATTGGATCATACCAATAAAATGCAGCCCATGGGAAAAGTAAGTACAATCAAAGGATTTTTGCAATCATGTGTAAAGTATTAAGTGATCCATCATATGTGAAAATATTGCAAAACATCCTAGAAAAGTGTAGTAGCGAGATGGAGGGAAAGCTAGAACCTAAAACAGTTAATCACCTACACACAAAAAGAAGAACAAGTATGGAATTTAGACTGAATGCTAACATTAGGGACTTCAATATGGGAGACATTATACTATATCTAGGATCTGAAGTGAATGTATTACCAAAGAAGACATGGAAATGAATGGGAGAGCCCACATTAGGATACTCACCTATTCAATTGAAACTAGCAAACCAACATAGAGTCCTACCAATAGGTAGACTGAAAGGACTGACAGTAGATTTTGATGGAGTGTGTACTAAAGAAAATTTTGAAGTCATTGAAATAGTGGACGACACAATAGCTTACCCGATATTACTTGGTCTGGATTGGGCGTTTGACAACCAGGCCATAATCAATTTGAAGACCAGGAAAATGACATTTGAGTTCAACGAATATAGGGTCATTGCACGATTAGACCCATAATAAGGTGTTAAGAACCTAATACTTGCATATAGAAATACCACAAAGATTCAGAGAACAATATAGAAAACCACAACTTTATTATAGAAACCCTTGAGGTAGGGCAACACCATACAATGGATCCTATTATGGAAGGGATCCTCTCCTATTCACTTGCCTCTTCGAGGGGAAATCCTCCCATTAAGCTACCACTCCAAATACAATAATTCTCTCCATGTCCCATTACATTGCTTGAACCTATTTATATAGTGCTACCATCACCTAAGAACATTCCAGAGGAGGAATCTTGTAGATGTAGAACCTTCTAAGAAATCCTCTTACATTTTTTATATCTAACTACCCATTTATTATATCTAACTACCATAGTGGGCATTATTTAATAATATAGTGGACCTAGTCCACCTTACATTGAATGACCTCCACTATTATCACTATAAGCCCTTTGGGACACCACTACTACCTCTCTATCTACCTAACATTTCATCCCCCTTATGAAAGCATTGTCCTCAACACTTGATGTACAACCATATACCAGGGTCCCATAGATAATTGTGGATCATAATGTTGAAGAAAACTGGAGAACCAAGGGTTCATGTAGAAAGGAAAACCACCATGTTGAAGCAGTCCAAACACCATTGTAAGCTCGAGTCCCATGTCCAAGTGCTCATGTGAACTCCCCATGGAATATTTTGGAACCCAATAACCAACTCAAAATGCTGCTCCAAAGACTGACACCTGTCATGTGGATCCAAATAAGAAGATCCATCCACATAGTGGAAAATGGTCGTAGAAGAATCTGGAAGGAATAATACCACTGCAGAATATGAAGGATGGACACTGGTAATAATCATTGGCTCTTGATTTGTCACATTGATTCTCTCTACAGAAGGTGGATTAGAGTCCTCAAATAAAATATGAAAGTGGTTTCCATCCCAAAAATGACAACTATCCATATACCAATCATCACAATCGGCTTCAAAATCATACCAAGCATATATTTATTGATTATATTCATCCCTGATGTCTACCATAAGAAATATCTCATGCATACTATCTAATGAATCTTCAATACTAAGGAAACTATCATTGAGGCCATCTGCAAGGACATGCAATCTAGCATCCAATGTGTCATACAATTGAGATTTGAATGCTTCAGTAAATTGTACAATTTATTTGAGGGTTTGAGAGGAAATATCCATCTGATCACCCTATGAACTCTTAGGTCCCGCAATTTTCATGAAAACACCCAAAAAATAGAACAATAAATTACTGCAGAAAATCGCAGCATTTTCCCGAAAAACCCTAAAAAACTGTTGAATTTAAAATGCTCATAACTTCACTTCCCAGACTCCTTTTCGGCTGATTTCTTTTTTGAAATTGGGTGAAATTGTGAGAGGAACTCAGATATGTAATTTGTTTGATAAAATTCTGCCTCCAGCTACTACAAAGATAAAAAATAAAATCGCGCCACTGTCCGCAAAAAAAACCCTGAAAATTGCAGATTTTAAAACTTCAATATCTTGACTTCCCGGACTCCATTTCATACGGTTTTTTTTTTTTCAAATTGGGTGTTTTTCTGAGAGGAATATAGATCTACAACCTGTTTCTGCAATGTTTTCACAGAAATATACCGGAAAGTTCTGGAATGTCGCCACTCTCTTTTTTCTTCTCCAAAATAAAAATCTGCAAAAGAAAAAATATTTGCCCACAATGTCTGCCAAGGAAAGTGCTATGATACCACTTGTTAAGAACCAAATAATTTCATACAAAAATACCATAAATATTCATAGAACAATATAGAAAACCACAAATTTATTATAGAAACCCTTGAGGTAGGGAAACACCATACAATAGATCCTATTATGGAAGGGATCCTCTCCTGTTCACTTGCCTCTTCGAGGGGGCATCATCCTATTGAGCTACTGCTTTAGATACAATAATTCTCTTCATGGCCCATTACATTTATTGAACCTCTTTATATATTGCTACTATCACCTAAGAACATTCTAGAGGAGGAATCTTCTAGAAGTAGAACCTTCTAAGAAGTCCTCTTACATTTATTATATCTAACTACCCATTTATTATATCTAACTACCATAGTGGACCTTATTTAATAATATAGTGGACCTAGTCCACCTGACATTGAATGGCCTCCACTATTATCACTATGGGCCCTCTCGGCCCCCACTACTACCTCTCTAGCTACAGGTTCTACTTCTATAAGATTCCTCTTACATTTATTATATCTAACTACCATAGTGGGCCTTATTTAATAATATAGTGGACCTATTCCACCTTACATTGAATGGCCTCCACTATTATCACTATGGGCCCTCTAGCCCCCCACTGCTACCTCTCTAGCTACCTAACATTAGTATACCTAGGGAGGTACCCAATGGGAATGTAGTTATGTGTTGTTAGTGGAAGTCATTTAATATATGAGAATGTGGTCATTAAATGTAAGGTGGAATAGGTCCACTATGGTAGTTGGATGTAATAAATGTGAGAAGGATCTCTAGAAGGTTCTTAGGAGATAGAGAGAGCTATATAAAGAAGTGTAAGCAATGTAATGAAACATAGTGAAGAATATTGTGATTGTATAAGCAATGATTGCTTGAGGAGTTTTATCCTTCCATAAGGATTAATNTTTATTCTTGGTTATTTCTAAAGTATATTTGCATAGCTGGTATAGGTACTTAACAATTGGTATCAGAGCACTTTCCTTGGCCAAAGAAGGGAAGGTTGTTTTTCTCTTTTTGCATAATTTTTTCTAGGGAAGAAAAATAGGGCGACACACTTTAGGTTAATATATGAAGCTTTACATGATGAATTTGGAAAAACAAATTGTGTATTTGAATTCCTCTTTGAAAAATACCCAATTTCAAAAAACAAATCAGCCGAAATAGAGTCCGGGAAGTAAAATTATGATCATTTTAAATTCAACGGGTTTTCAGGGTTTTTCTGAAAAAATCCGCGGTTTTTTGCTGTAACTTATTGTTCTATTTTTGGGGTTTTTCATAGAAAGATGTATTTTACAGGGAAATATGATGGCCCTAGTATTGAAGAATTAATTAAAGAAAGAAATTTAGCATGGGAAGAGAGTTGGCCCCATTGGGTAGATCTTAAATTGTAAGGTGATGTTGCCATTTAGTGGAAATCGCTTGATTATAAAGAGATGATGACACTCTCCAATGGAGAATTTGAAAAAATATTGTTAGACAAGTGGTCTCATGGAAAAAATAAGGATACAGAGAGAACCAAGAGTCTATGTAAAAAATCTATATTACAGGTTCATGGTTGTATTCATAAAGAAAATATCATTGTTTCTATTAACCATAGTTCCATGCATAATTTTATCAATGTTCAGTTGGTTAATAGATTGCAAGTTCTAGTAAAGAATATTCAAATCACACAGGTTGAGGGTGAAAATGTTCAAATTTTTAAAGATTTGAAGATTACCATGGATAAATATGTGTTGCATTCAGATTTGAATGCTATGGATATGGATGAAGTGGATATTGTTTTGGGATATCCTTGAATAGAATCATTGGGTACCATTAATATTAATGTGAAAAAGAAGTTTTTGAAGTTGTGGTACAAGAAAAAGAAAATCACATTGCAGGATGTGTCTCTCAGTAAGAAATATGGGCCCAAGGAAGCTAGAAAATAAGTTATTGCCGAGTTTGAAGTTGAATTAGAGGCAGAGTCTACAGAAAGAGATGAAGCAAAACTATAAGAAGAACATAATCAGGAAGATAAGGAGGTCATTGACTCAAAGGCACAAAGTGTTGCAGATTTGAAGAAAAAAGAAAAAAATCCTATAGTTGTTGTATATCTTCATCCACATCATATAGAGACACAACAATCATCAAGGAAAGGGCATGTGCATCAACACATTTATGCACCAATAGGGAACCAGACATGAAACTGATCAAGAGGTGCATGGAGGACCACCGACACTACGGGAAGAGCTCAAGCTACAAAAACAATCCCATGGAAACCTCGACATGATGCAGAGCAAGATCAGGGTGCAAGGCAGCAGATAGACATCATGTTCGACTTCCATTGGGATGGATGGATGGTCGTACTTGGTACTAGCTGGCTACATTGCTTAGCCGGTCATATTGTATGGTTTCTTCTCATGTTTCGAGGACGAAGCATGTGAAGGGGGATGGAATGTAGTATACCTAGGGAGGTAATATGGGGTACCTAGGGAGGTACCCAATGAGAATGTAGTTATGTGTTGTTAGTGGAAGTCATTTAATATATGAGAATGTGGTCAATAAATGTAAGGTGGAATAGGTCCACTATATTAATAAAGGCCCACTATGGTAGTTGGATGTAATAAATGTGAGAAGGATCTCTAGAAGGTTCCTAAGAGATAGAGAGAGATATATAAATAAGTGTAAGAAATGTAATGAAACATAGTGAAGAGTATTGTGATTGTACAAGCAAGGATTGCTTGAGGAATTTTATCATTCCATAAGGATTAATATATGGTGTTGCCCTACCTCAAAGGTTTTGGATATTTCTTGTGTTGATTGTTATGGTGAATGGATTATGGTTTATTCTTGGTTATTTCTGAAGTATATTTGCATATCTGGTATAGGTACTTAACAGAAGGGAAGAGGTTTGTAGAACCTACTTGCCTAGACTTAGAGGAAATCGACCAGTTGTATAGAACAACTGCGCATGATGAGGATTATGTAAACCCAACTGCAGATGAGGTACTCAGCTGGCAGAGCATTACTTCATGTGCAACAGACTTAGACACTGTTTTAGAGAACTGGAAGCAGAGGCTACACGAAGTATCCATGCGAAGATGTGCAAGAATAGACTGCGCAATAAGATGGATAGGCACATAAATCAGAGAACCACCCAACTTCCATGGAATAAATGATTTGGAAACATTCTTGACATAGTACGAAGATGTAGTGTTAGAGAACCAGAGACTATTAGCACTTGTATTAGCACTAAAGTCCACACCGACAAGATGGTGGAGCGCACACAAAGATAAAATCATATATTGGTACCAATGTAAGCAGTTACTACGCATAAGGTTTGGCGTAGAACAAAAAAACAACAAACAAAAAAAATATAGAGGACACAGAGGACCAACAGAACACTTGGAGGCATGTAGAACACTATGGAAAATGACACCTCTAGAGGAACAACCTCATAACTTCATCCATACTCTAGAAGGCATACCAGTGAATTGGTATACGGACCAGGAATTGCACAAAGGAACTATGACATGGATGAAATTGTGACATAATTTCACAGTCACTTTCTCATTCGAGCATGAGAACCCCAACATAGATGCAACCCTTAAACAGATTAGAGGAGTAACATTCCTCAAAGAACCAGAAATAGAATATAGCACAGAAGAGAAACAACAGAATAAACAGACAATCAAGGGACTGTTGTCATGTTACCATGTATAGGATGAAGCACCAGACAAAGATGATTTGTGTGATATTCAGATTGAAGAAGTAGAAGGCGAAAGATATGTGGAGGGCCCAACCATCGAATCTGAATTCATTTCACGCTAATCAAGGTAAAGAAAGTTAACATTAGGACAAATGAGCAGCCCAAAATGGCCAGCATTGGATATTATTGGGATGAGAAAACAATAGAAAGTATCACAGAGTTATTATGTGAATACAGTGACATATTTCCCACAACATTCACAGAGATGAAGGGTATAGCCGGAGAGCTGGGAGAAATGAAGATACCAATCAGACCTAAAGTGAGACCTATTAGACAGTGACCCTCCAGACTGAAACCCATATATAAACAAAAAGTTAAAGAGGATATTGACACGATGCTCGAAGCCGACATCATAGAATCGGTTGAGGAGTCAGAATGGATAAGCTCGATGGTAGTATAGGACAAGAAACAAGGAAGAGGGATCAGGATATGCATTGACCTGAAGAATTTGAATGATGCATGCCTACACGACCCGTTCCCTAGACCGTTCACAGATGAAGTGTTAGAGAACATGGGAGGACATGAAGCTTACTCATTCACTGATGGATTCTCGAGCTACCATCAGATTAAGATAACACAGGAGGACAGACACAAGACCACGTTTGTGACAGAATGGGGATCTTATCAATACATAATCATGCCTTTTGGACTAAAGAATGCACCAACAATATTCTCCAGAGTAGTCATTGTTGCATTTAAGGAATTCATCCATCAATTTCTTGAATTATACCTGGATGATTGGACAGTCTACAGCCTATTGAAAAACCACGTGGAAGTTTTACGACTGATGTTAGAAAGATGCAGACAGTGCTAGATATCACTAAATATCAAGAAATGCATATTTGGAACACCGTTTGGGATACTATTGGGCCACATAGTATGAAAACAAGGTTTATTAGTAGATCCAATAAAGATCATAGTCAATGTTAACTTGATAGCACCAAAAATAGTCTGTCAGCTAAGAAAAACGTTAGGACACACAGGATACTACATGAAATTCATCAAAGGATATGCGTAGATCACAACACCAATGTAAAATCTATTAAGGAATGATACAAAGTTTTAGTGGAATGACGAGTGCCAACACGATCTAGATACCTTGAAGGAAAAGATGGTTACCACACCGATATTAGTATTTCCAGACTGGGAAAAGACATTCCATGTGCATGTAGATGCATCAATGATAACACTCAGAGCTATCTTGGAACAACCAGGAATAGGAGACTTGGATCACCCAATAGTGTTCACAAGCAGAAAGTTATCAGACTCAGAACATAACTATAACATAACAGAAAGAGAAGGCCTAGCCATGGTCTATGAACTATAGAAATTTAGACATTACTTATTGGGAAATAACTTTAAAATGTTCAAAGATCACTCAACCTTGAAATGCCTCATCAACAAGCCAATGTTGGGGGGGAGAATCTGTCAATGGTTACTACTATTCCAATAATTCGAATTTGAATTAATAGTTTAACCAGGGAAATTGAATGCATGACCTGATCACCTGTCGAGCGTCACAAATGGAGAAGAACCTATGAATTTAGGAGACAACTTTCCAGATGCACAGTTATTCTTAGTACAGATTGTTGATGAATACTTCAAAAATATCATTCAGTACTTGAGTATAGGTACTGCGCCGCAAGACTATAGCACCGCGCAGAAGAAAAACATGGTAGTCCACACTGTCGACTATCAATTGATTGGCGGAAAATTATATAAAATGGGCGCAGATAGAATCTTGCGAAGATACATGTTAGAGCATGAAATAACAAGAGTCTTAGTAGAAGCCCACAAGGGTATATTAGGAGGGAATTATGCGGGTAAAGATATCGCACAAAAGGTATTGCGCGTAGGACTATGGTGGCCAATGATTCATAGAGACTCTAAAGAGTACTGTCAAAGATGAGATGTTTGTCAAAGGGTAGGCAAACCCAACAGAAGGGACGAGATGCCATTACGAACACAAGTAACATTATAGGCATTTGAGAAGTGGGAAATAGACTTTGTGGACCCAATCAACCCACCGACAAAAGGAATAGAGGCTAGGTACATTATCACTGTGATAGAATACTTAACAAGATGGGTGGAAGCCGCATCAGTAAAAGATTGTAGTGCAGAAACATCAATGCACTTTTTGTTTGAACAAGTAATCACTCGATTTGGGTGCCCAAGAGTTTTTATGAGAGACCAAGGAAACCACTTCATAAACATCACCATCTGTGCAATGACTGACGAGTTTGAAGTCCATCATCAGAAGAGCACACCATATCATCCACAGACAAATGGCACAGTGGAAGCCTTCAATAAGATTCTGGAGAACGCACTGACAAATATTTGTGACATCAACAAAGATGATTGGGACCTCAAAGTACCAACAATATTATGGGCATACATGACTACATGCAAAAATTTGACAGGGCACACACCATTTAAACTGGTTTATGGCCAAGAAGCAGTAGTTCCATTAGAAGTTTTAGTACCCAGCTTGCACATAGTAACTATCACACAAATGACAGAACGAGGTGTAGTACAGGAGAGACTGAATAAATTATTGACCATGGAGGAAGACCGAATCTTGGAAGGATTCCATCAACAAGTGCAGAAATCAAGAGACAAAGCTTGGCATGATAAACACATTAAGAAGAAAATGTTCAAGGAACGAGATCTAGTATTGATGTAGGACAACAAATCGTTACAACACCCAGGAAAGATTAGAATGCATTGGTTAGGACCATACAAAGTAATATCTGTCACATACGGAGGCACTGTATAGTTAAGATATTTAGAAGGCGCAGAACTCAAAGGAATGATCAATATGAGCTGAATGAATTTGTACAAGGACAGTCGACCACACACCGCGCAGTAAAAAAAAAATAAAAAAAATAAAAAAAGGAAACAAAACTAAAAAGGGTGCAGTACACCAGAAGTAGAAAGGCCACATGAATTTAGAAACACGAATGTGGCAAGGACAAGAACAACGGTTACATACAAAGGGAAACAAGTGGGAAAAATAAAGGTGGCAAAAGCAGCATGACATGACGACACTAGGCGAAATTAAAGAAAGGAAAGGACCAATGGGACGAAACATTAATCGTACCAACAAAACACAGGACAACATGAGTAATGGTAAGTATGAAACCGCCAAAGATGCATTGAATCCACAATTAAGGTGCATTTAACCCATCACCAAGAAAGCATACTCGACAAGCTTCATGGGAAAGCCATACAACACATGGATGCGGGATCCCATAGTATATTCATGAAGATAGAGATGAAAGAGAGTGACAGAGGCAAAACAAAACAGAGAGAGTTCATGGAAACCACATAAACCATTTGAGTCTAGCATCCATATGATACTCACCACGATGGCATGACCCAAGCAAGCAGAAGTGAGCTATACCACCAAACAAACCAGAGTTAAAACCAGGTCACGAGGATAGGCTGAAGAAGGTGAACAAAAACCGTTGAAGGTCGTCAATATCAATGAAATCCCATCCCCAGAGAGGATACCTGTACAACCCACACCAATATTGGAAGAAATCCAGCAGCCAACAACGGAGTCCACTAATGAATATACGGCCGCAGTGACACAGGAACCACAAAACCAGGAAGCAAAAACGCAGAAGGAGGTGCAACCAAAGAATACACAAGCAGCTTCGAAAGATAATGGCATGGAACCAAATCTGACAACAACAATGGAGCCATATGAGTCTCAAATGACCATCTCAGAACACCGAGTAGGGGAGACCACAGATGATGTCTTGG
>JASDQU010414714.1:0-10358 GCA_032191745.1 Picea mariana
TTATAAATTCTACCCCATACATATATATATATATATATATATATATATATATATATATATATATAATTTACATTTGTAAATTTACTTTTATCTCAAAGATACCTCAACTTATTCAATTTTATGGTGTTTTGAAACATTTTTAATACAATCACTTATTTCATTTATTAACATCTTCAACATGTTGCTATGTTAGTTGTTCAAATCCTCATATTTAATTGATTACTTTTTGTTTGTCTTGTTTATACATAGGACAATGTATGTACATTTTATTCTCAATTTTTTAAATCTAAAAAGTATATGTTTTTAATATATATAAATTTACTTTAAAATACTAGTTAGAAAAAATACTAGTTAGAAATAATAGAGAATTAGTTGCCATGATTAGTTGAGGTTGGCTCCAACAATTTCAATTTCAAATAGTATAGCATCTTATATATACATTGTAATTTTCATTGATTAATTTGAATGAAGCATGGCTTTGCTTCCCAACTTCCAGGTGTTGTCTCGTCCGAGGAGTCGTTTTACATTCTCATTTCTTAAGTTGGTATCAAAGCTGGAGGATCGTTGTCCATTGTGAGCGGATCGCATAGGTGGATCGTTCTCTATCCTGGAGAGTCGAATCACATAAGCGAGTTCAACGGATGAGAGATTAATCGATGTCTATTCTGCGAGGAGGCAGATCGCGTGAGAGGGCGTGGAGAGTGCGCCCAGATCAGAACGCCTCCATTGCTGGTCTGCGAGATCGCTGTCAGACGATCTGCGTTCGCTGTCAGAGGAATACCTCATCTTTGTTTGTTGGCAATCCCAGAGTGGTCGAAACGAGTTTGAACTGGGCGTGAGGGAAAATGCGTGTCAAAAATTTGTTATTAACGGACCTTCTTCCTCTATTGGATTAGGCGAACCCAACTTGATCCTATCATTTGATTGGACAAAAGGTGAAGTTGTGCATCCGTTCCCTGTCGTTTATTCCTTCACATTTATCATTTGATTGGACAAAAGGTGAAGTTGTGCATCCGTTCCCAGTCATTTATTCCTTCACATTTATTCAAGGGGGACTTATTTGCATTGTATACCCGCGACACTCACTCATTCAACTGTTGCCTCTCGATGCACGCTTCCCTCTTTGAAGTATGGTTGGAGAACGATCGGAGGATTGGCAATATTAGCAATACCATCATTGGACAAGTCGTGGGGGCCAGTTTCTGGTGTCATCACTCATGCGCTTGAAAAAGATTGTGGAGATCGCTGCTCGTCCAGATTGCCCTCGTAAATTTGTCGTTCTTGCGTTTGAATCGTTGTTCTGAATTTTCTGCAAGGTTGTTGCGTGAAGAATTTTGGAAGGATGGTGACTCTGTTGGCAGAAACATACCTCAATGAAGCCAACAAGTTAGATGGCTCGAATTTCATCAATTGAAAATTCAAAATGCAAACTTTGATGGAAGGTTATGGCATATGGACTATCGCGAAAGGAGATGAAGCGCGACCCGATGTGAAGACACTGACAACAATCCTAAATTGGGATAAACGGGAGAACAAAGCCAAGGTATTGTTGAGAATGTATGTTAGAGATAACATAATTCCACATATTAGAGATGCTAAGACTTCCAGTGAAACCTAGAAAGTACTTAAAGATATGTATCAAACTAATAATACAAATCACATTCTTTTCCTAAAGAGTAAATTTCTAAGTATTAAAATGGATATAAATGTGTCTATTAGTTCTTTTCTTGGGCAAATTAAAGAAATGAAAGATAAGTTGGGAGATATAGGAGAAAAATTGTCAAACATTGATCTTGTCACAATTTCCCTAAATGGAATGCTAGAGGACTATCAAATGTTTATAACAGGCCTTGCAGTGAGGGAGAAAGCTCCTAATTTTGAGGAAACAAAAGGTATATTGTTTCAAGAGGAAGAGAGGCGTGCGAATTTGAAGCCTCATAATTCAGACTTAGCACTATGGACAAATAAGAGTTTCCCCAAAGGGAAACCACGAGAAGGAGGCAGAGGAGGAAGTTCATTTCAGAGGAAGTCATTTCCAAATCCAAATCAACATATTCCATCAAATATAAATTAACCTAAGTGCTTCTATTGTGGTAGGAATCGACATCTTGCTAGAGAATGTTATAAGAAGAAAAATGATGATGAGGCTAGGCTTACAAATAGAAAACATTCACGACATTTTGCACAAGAAAACCCGAATATTGATTCAAAAGATCTCAAATTTTTTGTGTCTAATGATGCACTGTCTGCTGAAACTGATGATATTGATGCATGGTTTGTTGATTCTGGAGCTTCAATTCACATGACATGTAACAAGAATTGGTATACAAACTTTAAAGAAACACATAATGGTGCCCATATTTATCTTGGATATGATCGTTCTTATCATATCAGGGGATATGGAGATATTCCAATAACACTTTTGAATGGTACTGTTAGACACATTCACAATGTTGTGTATGTCCCTTGGATAAAGAAAAACTTGATTTATGTGTCCACAATTAGATATCATAATTTGAAGGTTGAATTCTTCAAGACACATTGTATAGTGAAGGACTTGCAGGATCATTACAAAACTGTTTCCTTAGGAGTCAGAGTTGGAGATCTGTACAAATTTGATGTCACCAACAAAAATCACCAAGCATTGACTTCTGCAACTATGCCTACAGAAACTCTTTTGCACCAAAGGTATGGTCACATTAATTATCATGATTTGTTGTTATTACAAAAACAAGGTATGGTTCAAAGACTCCCTATGTTAAAGAATGAGTATGCTGCTTGTGAAGGTTGTGCATTAGGAAAGATGCACATAGATGAATTCCCCTCTAATTCTGATAGGAGAAAAAGTGATGTATTACAACTAGTGCACATTGATGTTTGTGGACCAATGCAAACAAGGTCGATAGGAGGAATAATCTTGATGCTAAAGCCATCAAATGTATTTTTATAGGGTACTGTTTAGAATTTGAAACATATAAATTGTTTGATCCATATACTCACAAAGTGTTTGCAAGTAGAGATATAATCTTCCATGAACATGCAGAAGGAAACAATGAAGACAACAATCATGAGGGATGGAAGGTACTTGTTGAAGATAAGGAGGTCAAAGAAGAGAAACAACAACAGGAAAAGGCACCTAGTGACATGGATACATCCAGCACTGAAGAAGAATCTTCACAAAATAGAGAAGAAGTCACCAATCAATTGAGAAGATCTTCACGACACGTTCGTCCACCTGAAAAGTATAAAGATTATTCACTAATGAGTAATATTTCATATGTCATAGAACCCATGAGTTTTAATGAAGCTAATGAACATTAAGAGTGGAGAAAATCAATGGAGGAAGAATATGACTCTATAATGAAAAACACAACTTGGGAATTGACTGAATTGCCTAAAGATAGAAATTCCATAGGATGTAAATGGATATACAAACCTAAATTCAAATCATATGGTAGTATATATAAATATAAATCCGTATTGGTGGCAAAAGGGTATTCACAGAAAGAGGGCATTGATTATGAAAAAATGTTTGCACGAGTAGCTAAATTAAACACTATAAGAATGTTAATTGCAGTAGCTACAAAATACCATTGGAAGCTTCACCAATTAGATGTAAAGTCTACTTTTCTGAATGGCGAGTTAAAGGAGGAGGTTTACCTTACTCAACCAGAGGGGTTTGTGAAAAGTGGCTAGGAACATTTAGTGTGTAAGTGAAAGAAAGCATTGTATGGACTAAAACATGCACCTAGGTCATGGTATGAGAAGATAGATTCCTTCTTTCTTCAGTAGGGTTTTATCAGGATAAAAAATGATCCAAATATGTATACCAAATTTGATAAAAATGGGCATGTTGTATTGATTTCCTTATATTTTTTTGATTTAATTATTACAGAAAATTCAGAAAAATTGAATAGTGGAATTAAGAAGCAAATGTCACAGGTATTTGAAATATCTAGGTCTGTAACATTACTGCCTCGGTCTTGAAGTTTGGAGAAATGATGGTCAAACCTTTGTGTCTCAAGGTAAATATGTCAGAGAAGTACTTAATAAGTTTAAAATGGATCAGTGTAAAGTTTCTTATGTTCTAATACAGTAGAACACAAAACTTTATTGTGATGATGGTTCAAAGGAGGTAAATGATATAGTGTATAGACATATGGTGGGAATTTTGAACTATCTCCCTACAACCAATCCTGAGATATCATACTATGTTAGTGTGTAAATTCATTTTATGGCTAAACCTCTAGAACGCCATTGGAATCTAGCGAAATGAGTACTTAGGTATCTCAAAGGCACAATCGATTATGATATTAAATATATTGATTTATTCGATGTTGAGATGCTAAGTTACTTAGGTTCAGACTGGGCTGGCAATGTGAATGATCAAAGATCTACTACAGGATATGCCTTTGGCATTGGATTTAGGATTATTTCATGGAGCAGTAAGAAACAACCTACTATATCTTTGTCATCCACTAAGACAGAATATAAAGCGTTGTGTGGAGCAACTTGTGAAATTGTTTGGTCAAAAAGACTACTTCAAGATGTTGGAGAAGAACAAAGGAAAGATACGATAATCAAATGTGATAACCAAAGCCCAATCAAGTTGGCAAATAATCCAGTTTATCATTCAAGGAAAAAACATATTGATGCTTAGTTCCATTTTGTTCAAGAAAAAAATGCAGTCTAATGACATTGCTTTAATGTATTGTAATACTAGTGAAAATGTTGCTCATATTTTCACTAAGCCTCTTGGGAAGATTAAATTTGAACTGTTTAGAGAGATGTTAGGTGTGGATGTCAATGTTTTCTCCATTAAAGGGGAGACTTATAAATAATGGAGAATTAGTGATGTTAGGTGTGGATGTCAATGTTTTCTCCATTAAAGGGGAGACTTATATAATGGAGAATTAGTTGTGGTGATTAGTTGAGGTTGGCTCCAGCCATTTCAAATTGTTTCAAATGATATGACGCCTTATGTATACATTATAATTTTCATTGATTAATTTGAACGAAGCGTGGCTTTGCTTCCGCGACCTCTAGGTGTTGTCTCGCTTAAGGAGTCGGTTTACATTCTCATTTCTTAAGTGTTCTTCACTATGCAGATGTAATCATTGGATTACACTATATCTTATAGGGTACTTTGCTTTACAAAGGTAATAGTTATGTTTATATTTGGTTAACAAATAAGTTGATAGAATCTCATCTCACAAAATATTACCAGACTTCTTTTATACAAATTCTAAATCTTCTTCTTCAACTCCCCATTTTATAGTATTACCCAACTAACTCTTATTTCAAGTTTTGCAATCTTCTTACATAATCTATTTGTACCCATAAGTTCTTTTTTTTATTATCATAAAATAAGAAATTTGAATTTAACTCATTGTTTCTTTAATAATATTTTTTGTGAACTATGAATTTTTTTTTTCAAGATTTAAAAAAAATTATAAATCACAAACTATTGTTAAGAAATTACCTCGAAATTTTCACCATTAAATGTGATAATTATATCTTTATTCAATATATTTATGATTATTATCTTTATTTTATTTATATTAAAATTTTATTTTATTATGAATAACACAGTGTTATGTAAATAATAAAAAATAATATTATCTTTATTTTATTTATATTAAAATTTTATTTTATTATCAATAATACATTATTATGTAAATAATAGAAAATAACATGTTTTCTTTCTAGTACAATATTCCAATATAAACAAGTCAAATAATGTTCAAGACCGATATATTTGTTTGATCATAAAACTATCATTGATTTTGATTTTATTATTTTTTCATTTAAAAAAATAAAATAATTGATCATATAAAATTAAATATTTAAATATTATGATATTTAAAAAAGTCTTAAATGTTTAAAGATATAAATTTGAATTCAAATTTGTTTACTTACATTTATAAATATTATTATGCAATATGTAAATCTCCTAATATAATGTTAAGTTTTAATCATGTCATATATAAACTCTAATTTTGATATTTATTTATAAATATTATTATGCAATATGTAAATCTCCTAATATAATGTTAAGTTTTAATCATGTCATATATAAACTCTAATTTTGATATTTAAAAATTTGTACATTCTTTATTTTAATTAATATTTTTTCTATATTTTATATTGACCAATTGTATATTAAAATTATATAGAAAGAATACATCTGGTTCGACTGTAACTGTATTGTTTTATTAAAAACTTAAAAAACAAACTTTTTGAAGATAAAATAGCTTCTTTTAATTACATCGAAGGTAAAGGATGACACACTTCCAAAACATGTCTCGAAACCTGTCGTTACATCCTAGATGTTTTGAGAATCTGCCTGTCTCTGGGATTTTCTGTCCTTTGTCAATGGCCATCTGTGCCTCTAATTGGACACCTGAAAACCACTCTGATCTGATTTGATCGATTTTTCTTACCATTTTCGATCTGAATGGATTTTCCTGCGGACCTATGATTTACAATGCCTCCGCCTATTATATATAGTGGATAATCTTTTGATCTAGGAAAGGACATCTCTCCGACAACAGCAGTCCTCCATAGATTGTGAAGGATTGGATGTCTCATGGTGTTTCTGATTGGCAATAGTTTGTGCAGATTGGATTTCTTATGACGTCTCTTATTGGCAAGTTCTTTGACCGAGGCTTTTCATTTTCTTGCCTTCGAATGGTCAAATTGTTGGGCAAGGCAAACTTTCTTGTTCTCGGCATTTACGAAATCAATCATGTGATGGATCATTAAATTAACATTGTCGCCTCCAGGCACAAGTTCATAGCCTTCAACATTTCATTGATCAGATAATCCAGGTCTGATTTCGGATATACATAGTGCTACTATATTATTAATCTGCATATGCGATTAAGCAACAAAAACAAAGAGAAGCTTCTGTTTATTTGGAACTCTGAAAGAAGATGAAACATTACCTATTGGGTCCAAATCAATTAAGCCTATGAGAAACCAATGGAACAGTGTTCGAAAGCAATCTGTCCGCCAAATCGGATTCAACAGGGTTCTACACAGTATTGCCCAATTTCCATTAATACCTCCAATGATTGTGAATCTAACAATGATTTAACAATGAACAAGAATTTTAATACCTTAACCACCACATGCTCCCATTGAACAACGATCCTTCTATTTATTGATTCATAAACCCTCTTCAACCAATTTTCTATTGGTTATTCAAATCATCTAAAAATCCATTGCCATTGAACCTACTAAATGATCATTTTACTTATTCATTAATTCTCTTAATCAATCCTGAATCCTCTAAATGACTTTTTACTTATTCATAAATTCTCTTTAACCAATCCTCAATTCTCTATTAAGTAAAGAAGCTTTTCATAAGTATGTTAATTTTAGATATATAAAAGATAAAGGCATCTCCACTTATTTATAAATCTTTTGAAAAGTTATATATATATATATATATTCAAAATAATACGCAACATGTTTGTAAACTTTTTTCTTAATATCATAAGAAACCGTTTTTAATTAGATAAAAGCATCTCTACTTCAGATTGTGTAACATGTTTGTAAACTACTGTTTTTAATTAGATAAAAGCATCTCCACTTCAGATTTTGTAATGTGTTTGTAAACTTTTTGGAATATGAAATGAAACTGCCTTTAATTAGATAAAGGCATCTCCACTTCGGA
The DNA here is from genome assembly GCA_032191745.1 of Picea mariana. Lineage (NCBI taxonomy): Eukaryota > Viridiplantae > Streptophyta > Pinopsida > Pinales > Pinaceae > Picea > Picea mariana. The sequence continues at coordinate 7,682 of JASDQU010414714.1, forward strand.
TTGTGTAACATGGTTGTAAACGTTTTTGGAATATGAAACGAAAATGTATTTAATTGGTTGACTATAAGTCAATTTAGAATGAAATTTTAATTAGTTGGATATAACTTTAATTAGTAAACATAGAAGATGCTAATTCCCAACTAATAAAAGAGCTAACTTACTCTAATATTGTCACAAAGCTAAGAAAAGATTTTAGGCAAAGGAAAATCTCTTATTCTATAACACTAAACTCTAATGTTTTCCCGTCGGATAAAAAACCGAACAACACGCTGCCCGGTGCTATAAATCTTAGATAAATATGGATCTATGTGACAGTATTCTCTTGGCATCACATGTTGAAGTGTTGCTTCAAATATTAAATTAAAAGTAACAAACATATCCAATAACATTAACACTAATTTTATTATATGTGTTTACAGCTGGTCACTAATACCAGGACGAATACCAGGGCGTACTGGTCATGAGATGAGGAATTACTGGAACACTCCTATGTGCAAAAGATATGCTTGAGAATGGAATCGTGAATGATGAAACCATATGTTTTGAGACTATGAAAGAGACAGTTTCAAACAAAATTGCAGTTGAAACTAACTCCCCTTACTTGGAAATAATGGAGATGTTCGCTAGTTGTTAGCACCAGTAATAAGCGCGGGTTGTAAGTGTCAGTTAGAAGAGTCAGTTCTTAGTTAAGAGTCAGCTGTCTAGTTGTCTTTTGTTTTGCATGTAGCTGATTGACGAGAGTTTTTTCCTATATAAGGATGTAATCGTCTTCATTTAATACTGTGAAGTGAAAGTAGCCTCACCGTAATTGTTGCCTCGTATATTTTATCTTGGTATCAGAGCCACGGAAGTAAGGTGCGGAGATTCGAGAGGTTCGCAGGTCTCTTTTCTGGTAGGGTGCGAAACTATATTACTCGCATATTACTCGCACGCTGCTGTACATTTCAGTGCGAACTACTTCACTATTCCCGCAGGCGGAGCACTCGGGAAGTGCGGATTTCCTACACGATCCCAAGAGAGCTGAGAACTCGCAGCAGTCCTATACAGCGTGAGGTGCGGACTCAGTCAATTCCAGCGTGGGCATCAGCGTGAGAGTTTTCATTGTTTGATTGGAGTAAAGGTTATATGCGTGAAGTTTTCATTGTTTGATTTGATTTGAAGTTATATGCTTGGAGAAGAATTTTTTTGAAAAGCCGTGAGTGGTAGTTTGAAACGTGAGTTTAAGTGGAAGAGCGTAAGAGTTTAAAAAAATAAAAAAAATCGCGTGAGTTTTAAGTGGATGAGTTTTGGATATTACATAGATTTTGGTTTTGTTTATTAAGCGTGAGGTGGAGTTTGAAAAAGTGGAGATTGTTTTTTTTTTTTTTTTAAAAGAAGTTATAAAGATTATTTTTTTTTTAATTATTATTAAAGTGAGTACATGCATGCGTATTGTGAGGTGAAGTTTATTAAAGCGGATGCTTATTCACTTTTTTTTATTATTCTTATTAAAAGTGGATAAAAGTGCATGCATGTGTGTTAAACCAAAAAGGGGAGGTTTATTGGATTATTAAAAGGACTTAAGTTTATTAAAAGTTTTTTTTTAAGGAGGGAGTTATAAGTTTTTTTTAAAAGTGGAGATTTTGGATATTAAGTTGCATGCATGCATGATATAAGCTGAGAACAGAGATAGATTGAGTCGGATTGGTGGTATCCGAAGGCAGAGCGACAAAATGTTGCATATCCTTGGTGATTTTCTTGCAGAGACTAAATTGCAGTGATGGCGAATCCGCTAGCAGAGACCTACCTCAACGAAGCCAACAAGTTAGATGGCTCGAACTTCATTAACTGGAAATTCAAGATGCAGACGCTCATGGAGGGCTATGGTGTCTGGAACATTGCGAATGGAATCGAACTGAAACCTGTCGCGGCTGGAGGTGCGACAACAGCGGTAGGAGGTGCGATAGCAGCGGTAGGAGGTGCGACAACATCACGGATCCAAGACTGGGAGAAGCGTGAAAACAAGGCAAAGGTATTGTTGCGCATGTTAGTTAAAGATATCATAATTCCGCATATTAGAGACGCTACAACTTCTGCTGCAACATGGACAACTCTTAAAACATTGTATGAAACTAGCAACACAAATCACATTTTGCTCTTGAAAACTAAATTGCTAGGCATTAAGATGGATGGAAATGAATCTGTTAGTTCATTTTTGGGTCGCATTAAAGAGGTGAAAGACAAGTTAGTGAATATAGGGAAAACTATTTCCAATACTGATCTAGTGACTATTACCTTAAATGGTATGCTAGAAGACTATCACATGTTCATAACAGGTCTTGCAGCAAGGGAGAAACCTCCCATGTTTGAAGAACTGACAGGTATTTTGCTGCAAGAGGAAGTGAGGCACGGGAATCTGAAGCCTCCAAGTAAAGATTTGACACTGTGGTCAAATAATAGAGCTGCGAGAGGAAGATCACGAGTAAGAGGCAGAGGAGGCAGTTCATGGCAGAGAGGCGGTTCATGGCAGAGAGGCAGTTCATCGCAGAGAAGACAATCGCCACATCAAGGTATGCAATCTGATAGGAATGAGTCAAAGAGTTGTTTTTACTGTGGTCGACTTGGACATATGGTTAAAGATTGTCATAAGAAGAAAAATGATGAGGCTAGGAATAAACCTAGAACACATTCAGTTCAT
>JASDQU010414720.1:0-10309 GCA_032191745.1 Picea mariana
AAGCTTGCCAAGCTTTATTTAGAAACTTAACAAGGAGACTTCCAAAGATAGGAAATGACTAAAATATTCTTAGATGAATATGGAAACAAAACTAATTAAAATATTATAAACCATTTCCTTCATTTTTCCACTTAGCGCAACTTTCCGTCCATCTATGTTGTTTCATTTTTAGTGCGATTACTGTGAATCTTGCAATGAAACCTTGTGAGTTGCATGGTTATGATACATCCTTATTATATGTGACCTAATTAACTTTCCAAATGATTTGATATCCATCTCATCATATCCTCTATCCATTTACATTTGCACATACCACCAACTCATTTTTTCTCATTAACTAGATACCTAGCTTCTCTTACCTTCTTGTGTCATTTGTTGAAGGGTTGTAATTTCATGCTTGTCTTTCATTATAAATTATGAAAATGTGGCATGAAAATCTACGCATAAAAATTAAAGAATGCTAAACCTGGTAATCACATAAGATATCGATTAATTAAATGCATCAAAGAGACTAGGATATCTCACACAAGAAGAAAGAAACACAAGCAAGATGAGATTATTTAATTTGAAACATATGAAATTTAATTTGATTGGAGTCATCAACAAGAATAATGAAAAATGCCATCAAAATAAACCAAGCAATTGATGAGATTTTTTATGCAAAGTATCAAAAGAAGCATTAGAAAGATAAACAATAAGAAGTTTAGGTTGTATATGTCACTACTAGTACCAAACAGACCTTGAGAGAGCATATTTATGGACTTTGTTGGAGGTTTTCCCATGTCTCAGAAAGGCGAGGATTACTTATTTCTCATAGTATCCACTTCAACAATATTTGTGTGCTCATTTTGGGCAGCAAGACTATTATCGTACAAAAAGTATTTGAGCTATTTTTCATTGATGTATTGGTACATTTAATTGGATTGTCAAATTCCATCATATTTGATCGAGATAGAGGGTTTTGGGACATATTTTCAACAATGATTTAGAAAATGATGGATACTAAGTTGAGGTATTCCATTTCATTTCATCCCTAGACTGATGGGAAAATGAAATTTGTTAATCAAATGTTGGTACAATTGTTGAAAGTGTACAAAAAAAAGCATTCAAAGAGATGGGATGAGCAATTGATGTACATTCAACACTCCATTTTTCCACCAAAAAATCACCTTTCCATACTTGATTCAACTAATTTACTTCCCTCACCATTTCATGATTTTGTATGGATATAATAGGGATAGAGAAAAACTATACAGAGATAAGAAGAAGGAAAGTTGATTTATGGAAAGGATCTAATAGATGAATTTAAAGGTACACGAGCAACTTGAGAGAAGCCAACAATAATATAAAGTCAGTCATGAATAGCATAGAGAAGATCATAAGTTTTTCATTGGAGACAAGGTTTCACTTTACCTCCACAATGATTTATCGCAATGATAAGTAAATAAACCCAATCCCTTTAGGCATAGGCCTTTTGACATCATTGAGTAGGTAATGGATAACACCTTCATATTAATACATTCTCCTTATATGAAAATTAGTTTCATGATGAATGTTGAGTATATGAAGTTGTTTGAACCCTCATGCTAGATGGAAGAGGACCATCAAGTTCTCCCCACAATTGAATACTTTTCACCACATTCTCTTGAAGAGTTGAAGGAGGATATATTTCTACAACAAAGCAAACATATAACTTGTAAAGAATACCAAGAGATATAGTAGATTGGTCTCCAAAGGAATACTCTAAGGAAGGAAAAACGATATGAGAGGAACAAAGTTTAATGAAAGTTCCCTTACCTATCCTTGGCCGTTTTTGGGGACCAAAATCCTCCCAATGGAGGGGTGTGATTATAATTGAATATGTAAAATAACATGAGTAGATATTGGTTCAGGTTGTCATGAGTATCCACAAATCAAAGTTCATGACTACAGACAAGGTAGAATACATGGTTGGTGACATGAATATCCCCATGCCATTATAAATAGTGTCCACACTATTAAGCCCTAATATTGGCTCATTACCCCTTAATTGGGGCATATTATATTAGTAATGTTATTTTATTTATGTCGGCTTTAGGCCATTAGTTGTAATTATACCTCCTAGTCTCCTATATATACCAAGGAGACATTTTCATTTTGAATTATCTTGTACTTGGACATTTAAGTGGGTGTTGGCAGCCAATTCAATTTTTTCAATTTCCCTCAAAGCTGCGTACACCTATGTCTCTTGAACTTTAAATTTCTGTCACATTTTGCAAACAGAAGACATTTTTATTTCATGCGACATTTGCAATTGGTAACGATTTAGTTTTCACGACTGAAAGCATGAAAACTCCTCCATCGTTATTTGGACTTTCATGATCTGCTCATTGATATGTTGATTGGTACTTACCTTTAGTTTATTTTTCGAACTATGTCCATTTGCCTATTCTTACTTTGATTGTGCAACTAGATTTTTATTTTATTGATAAGGCATTGAGCATGTTAAGTTATGGGTTATATTTGATTTCATAAGGGTCATGGTTGATCTTGTTTTATATGATGTGATCCTCACTATTATAAGCTTTTGACTTATTGATTTTATGAAATCTCTTGTTGCAATGTTTTATAAACTTTGATTATGCAAAAATCGCATGGGTAACATATGAGTCTGATTTCATATTTGAGTGGCAATAGTCTAAAGTTATATATGGCGCGCTGGTGAAACATTTGGATTTTTGATTTAATGGTTTGAATTATTACAATGGCGCGTATTAACTTGGGGTTTGATTCTATATTGAATGTTCATGGTTCCAAACGATACAATGGTGCCTTGGTATCACTATCCACCGTTTAAATCCTTGTGTTAACCGATTAATGTGGTTTGAGTGATGTCATAATTCATTAAACAGTGTTGTACTGTGCCATTAATATCTTGCATGGCGGTGATAATCCCACCACCTTCGCATGCGCATATTGATTTGCCTCCCCTTTGAATGCTTGCAGCTGTTAGCCCTATCGATTTTTGCCCCTGTGTGTTGTTGTGTTCAATCCAAACCCTACCATGCACCCGCACCATGGCCCCAGTCGTAAGGGATGAACCCAATGGCAGCCAGACATTGTTGATGTTCGATGGCGCTTACAGCAACCTTGAGGAATTCGGATGGCTCCCATTCATACGAAAGTTTGATGGCTTTAACCCTGGTGTGGCTCGACAATTTTCATTAACCTTTGATGGCTGCTGAGCCAAGGTTGGGGATGTGCAATTGGAAATTGATGAGCAATTTCTCAGTTTGGCTACCGGTCTGCTTGCTGTCGGATAGAAATGGTCAAAAAATTGCAAAGTGGAAGATGTTCCGTGGACATTACTCTTCCAGTAACGAAGGGTGAGTTATTGTGACAAGGGTTTGCTCGCAAATATGCTTAAGCAACACTGGAACGACTTGCTCATGATAACCAAGTAGTTCGTTACCTGTGAGGGCCGGTATGGTTTCGTGTTCTTGTATCACCTTCGGCTATTGATGGTTTTCATGGGATATGAGCTTGATATGCCTTACTACTTGCATAAGAGTCTATTTAAAATGTCTAAAAGGTACAAACGGAACCAGTCCGATACCAGTCTTTTTCATTTCGGGTTAATTAAAATGCTTATAGTTTGTAAGTTGGGGTTACACTCAGCGAACGAAGTCTATGGAAAAGTTTGTGGATGCTGTTATGCATGTTTCATTTTGACTATGATCGTAACAGTTTGATATTTGATTAAAACAATGTGAATTTTATGCACAGCTGTAACCAATCGATTATGATTGTGTTCGATTATAACAAATCGATTTTGATTACATCATGATTTACTTGTAATTGCATTTGTTATGAAACAGTCCTGTTATGATTTGACCTGATTTTATGGCAACTGAAAAACAGAGCATTCTTACCCTGTCCCGATTGCATTCTTTTTCAATTTGAATGATGAATTGTGTTTGAACTATTAGTGATTCATTTTGGATATTTGAAAATTAAATTGGATTGTTTTAAAAAGATTTCATTTGATTGCTATCTAGTCTTGTTTGCTATTTTAGACTAGCTACAGAATCAGATGATTCTGTAGCTAAGTCTGTAGGATCAGATTTTTATTATTTTGTTACTGAAATATCTTTCTAATTTGATATTTGTGTTCTATTGCAGGTAAAATCAAATTTGCAATTGAGTTGTTGAGTAGTTAGGGGATATTTCAAAGATTTTACTCGCATTTTATTTTCTTAGTTTAGGTGATTTTGGGATATCTCCCAGATTATGTAAAACAATTTGATATTATCCACAAGGAAGTTTTACCTTGTGAAGAGACCTATATATACTTATGATTTTTGTAATAATCATCATCCTCATTCGTGGGAGAACAAGTATATGGAGTTCTAATACAGACTGAAGCAGAATTTGATGTTTTGTCATAGCTTTAGCTTCTCAATATATCAATATTTTGTTTTATGTTGTGTATATCAATTTGTTTATGGTTTATGACTACTTTAGCTATCTAAATCATGTGCAATTGATATAATTGTAATCACTGTTATCCATATCTTGTCTCTTCCAAATAGATAAAAGACATAACAATTGTTAATTCAGTTTTTGAATGACAGGTTTATCTTCTTCATAGATTGAATTGTTAAATATAATTCTTTGCATAACAGGTTTCCCTTATTGCAGAGCTTTATAATCATAAGATTGTTATGATTTTCTTTTATGTCTTGTTTGTACTGTAAAACACTTCAAGGAGCAGCACAGCCAATCGTTTATGAGAATCTTATGGAATAACCGGTGTGAGTTTCCCTCCTCCGACCATCTTGGAAGTAATCATACACAGGGTAGACTTGGAGCGTTTCCAGGTCAATTAGTCTGTTGTTTACTGTTTTCATTAAGTAGTATAGTTCAGATATAAGTTTAATTAGATTTATATTAGATTGTTTAATTTCAGTAAATATATTAGATTGTTTAATTACAGTAATGTTAATTTCTTTTTCATAAAATATAAAAATCAAAAAGATTCCTGACTGTCTTAGGGTAGAAAACACACGATTTTTGCAGGTTTTAATTAAATCTGCAGGATGTTTATAGTGTACATTTGTGAATAAGTAATATTTCAGCTAGTAATTAGATAGTTGATTTGAGTTATTATAATAGTAATTGGTAGATTGTATATAATAGTTAGAATAGTTATATTTAGTTTTAGTTTAATTTAGTAGTTTGTTTTAATTAGATTAGTGTATTAGTTAGTTTGAGTWAGTTTAGTTTCTTTTATTTAGTTTTAGTTAGTTTTAGTTTGTTTGTTTATTTTAGTTAGATTACTTAGCTCAGATCAATTCTCTCTTTGGTTTTCCTAAAAGACCTTAGAGAGGCCAACGGAGCCGTTAAACTCATCAGGGTGGTCCATTCCAAACAGCTTGGGTTAGTTAGACAACCCCGGATCGGTTCCACTCTCCCAATTGACGGACGATCAATTTCACCCGTCAACAAATGGCGCTAGAAGGAGGGCTTGAACTTAATTAATGGCACGAGGTGGTCGCAAGACTCCTCCCCCACCTAATTTCTCACCTATAGTGACTAGAAGCCATTCACAAGATAATATCTCCCCTCAAACAGCAACTACTTCAACCGAAGATTCGCAGATCATAGTTGAGCCAGCAACCCCTAATCCTACAGGTGGTGATTCCCAAGAGATTGTTTGTCAATCTCTTATTAGAACACATAGTGCCTTAACTAGTCTTAGACGACCAAACCGCCCATGGGGTCAACCTTTAGACTTCTCTGACATCAGAGAACAGTTAGGTGACATAGACCTCACTGTGAATCCTACATATCCGAACACAAATCCTGCTGCAGGAGGATCTGGGATACCTCCTTCATCTCCTCCTTCATATCCTTCCACTTCTGGGGGAGATTCCTCTTCTGACGAAGGCAATCCACCTTCTTAGCCTTCCACACCCAATTCCTCAATGGAAAATCAGAACAACCCTGCTAGACCCTGGTTGGACCAGGATGCCGTAGCTGTACCTAGAGCCTAGCACCCTTTACCTAAGCACCCGGAGAAATGGCTTCCTAAGTTTGATCCCGATTCAAAACAGATAGCCGAAGATCATTTCAAAAAATTTATGTTAGCCATCAGACTCCGTAATNAAAGTTCGAGTCATGCTTTTTGGAAAAATTCGGAGATGGCAAACCTCCAGAAGTCTTAGTTATGGATCTTTCGAGCTTAAAAATGAACTCAAAAGAAAAAGTTAAAAATTTTAATCAAAGATTTTTGACACTTAAAAATAGAATCCCAGCGGACTCTATGCCTGCTGAGAGCCTTGTAATAGCTTACTATACTAAAGCTCTACATCAAAGTATAGCTATTTGGGTAAAATGATCCAAAAAGGCAACATTGTTAGAAGCCTTTGAAGAGGCTACTCAGATTGAAAAAGACATACTTAGTCTTAAAGACTCTTCTAGCAACAAAGCTGAGACTGTTTCTTCTTCCAAAAAGAAGATTGAAATTCTTCCCAGACCTACACAAAACAAAACCCAACCCGAAAACTCTGATTTGGAAAATTTAACCAAATTTGTACAAAAATTGTCTAATCAAGTTATAGATTTAAAAAGGTCGACTGAAGAAGCCTCTTCGAGTAAAGGACCCTACAAAACTCCTTTCCGAAAGCCTTTCCCTGCCAACCGGACTAATCCGAACCCCGAAGGCTTGAACCTAGAAAGTTTGCAATATGCTCTTCAGACAATTCTAGGAGCCCAGGATGACTTGATGCCTCCTGAAATCCCTCAAGAGGAAGTTGAGCAGGAAACAACTCAAGAAGAAGAGTCTTCTCCAAACATCTTTGGACACTTCTCGGATAGTATCTTCCAAGCTAACTTCCAGACTGTTCACCCTTACAACACAAGGAGTAAGACAACAAACAATCCTCTTGCCGAGATCACTACAACTTCACCTCCAAAGCCATCTAAATCAGTAGAAACTAAACAAAGTAATGCTGCCGCTAAATTAGATTATGATGTTGTTGAATATCTTAAAAAATTACGAGCTAACATTTCTATTTATGAGTTGTTGAAATTTCCATTTTTGTTACAGAAGATGTTGCAAAATATTTCGGACAATGGCAAGAATGGTAATTCTAATGGTAATAAGGTTGTGCAAAGCAAGGTTCCACAGAATACTTCCACAAAAAATAATCCTGATCCCCAAGATAAAGGAAGCCTTCCTATAACTCCTGTAAATAATGTAAATAATGTAAATAACACAAGTAGTGTAGATAAAGTAGTATTAGAAACCACGAGTAAGAAACCACAAGCTAAAACTCTAAATACTCGCAAGAATGTACCTCCTTTTCTTTTGACTTTCGAAATATTCAACATAAATGTGCATAATTGTATGGTTGACTTAGGAGCATCATCCAATGTGATGCCTTGGTCAGTCTGCCGAAAGATTAACGCTGAAGTAGAACCATCTTCTTTGAAAATCATACAACTGGATCGAATAGATGTTAAATTTATAGGCAAATTGAAAAATGTATTAATTAGATTATCGCCTAACCCAAAGGTTCATCAGGTTATTGATATAATTGTGGTGGATATTCCAGAAGTGTATGGTCTATTTTTGAGCAGGGACTGGTTGGAGCAGCTACATGGTTACTTCGCGATGGACTGGTCTCACTTATGGCTTCCAGAAAACGATAATCCCAACAAAATCAGGGTGAATCGTGAGCATTACCTCAAGTTCATGGTAACAGACTTGAATGACCCAAATGAACCATATACACCTCCGGCTGATTCACCTGAAGTCCAAGGGATGGACACCTTCTTCGGAAATTTCATGGATGAAGTTTCACCTATCAACAATCCACAACAGTAGTCCGAGATCATAGCATGTACACAACCAACAGCTTCTATGCAACAGTCCCATGAGCCGGATGGAAATCAAATTTGGTCTCTATACTTTGACGGTTCCAAGTCTAAATAAGGAGCTAGTGCAGGCTGCATCATTATCGATCCGGCAGGTAACAAAACATTATTGGATTGTAGGCTAGAATTTGAATGTACTAACATTATTGCAGAATATGAGGCTTTATTGCAAGGTCTCAGAAAATCCTTGGACATGAACATTCAAAATCTAGTTGTATTCGGCAACTCTGAGATAGTGGTCAGGCAGGTGAGAAATTCTATACATTGTCTTTCCCCGCATCTCAAAAGTTACTAGTATGAGGTATGGAATTTAATGAACAAATTTTCTGCTTTTAATATAAATTCCATTCCTAGATTAAATAATGCTGAAGCAGATCTATTAGCTAATGTTGCTTTTACACTTCTTCCTACAGAAGGCTTATCCCCAAAATCATTCTCCGTAGAGCTATTGTTTCGACCATCTATTCCTGACAATATCACAAACTGGAGAGTATTTGACGATGATTAGCAAATCATTAACTTTCTGCACATGGAAGAAACCTTTCAAGGTGCTGTAATAGATGAACAAACACACGACGACAATTTGCACGACTTTACGGTAATACCTAATCCGAAATCTCCTGAAGCTCTATCGGACATGGTAAATTTCATACCCAAATCTGTTGTTAGACTAGAAAAGTTTTATGATTTTGAAGATAAATTTAAAAAGACGGTCAATTGCAAAACCAACAGTTCCTCATTGTCCTATGAAAAAGTCAATTTAGGGACTAGTGAAAATCCTCAGTGTATCAACTTAGACTTGGGATGTTCCAAACAAGAAAAAACTGCTTTTGTTAAATTATTCAAAGAGTTCAAGGATGTCTTTTCATGGACTTACGATGATCTTAAAACATTCGATCCTAATATTATACAGCATGTCATCCCGATGAAGCCCCAAACCTTACCCTTCCAATAGAAACTGAGGAAAATGCATCCTAAACTAGAACCGAACGTACAAAAAGAATTGAATAAACTCCTAAGTGATAAAATAATTTTTCCTGTTAGACACACTCAATGGGTATCCGACCTCATCCCAGTGCGGAAGAAAAACGGGGAAATTAGACTTTGTGTCGATTTCTGAAACCTCAACAAAGCGTCTGACAAAGATAATTATCCTGTCCCTCCCATGGAACAGATCCTTCAACAAGTATCTGGTTCCGAGAGGATATCCTTACTGGATGGTTTCTCTGGATAAAACCAAGTATTGATGTCTCCGCCAGACCAACTGAAAACTACTTTCTGTACCCTGTGGGGCACTTATGCTTATCGCAAAATGCCCTTTGGATTGATCAATGCCGGTGCTACCTTTCAGAGAGCAATGGACATTGCTTTTAGAGGCTTAATCAATCATTCTGTAGTAGTCTACTTAGATGATGTGACCGTTTATTCTAAAAACAAAGATGATCATCTAGCTCACTTACGAGCCGTTCTGCTACGATGTCGTAAATACGGCATCTCCTTGAACCCCAAGAAGTCCATCTTTGCAGTAGAACAGGGTAAACTACTAGGATTCATTGTGTCTAGTGATGGAATGATTATTTACCCTGAGAGGACCCAAGTCATTGCTAAAATCCCCCCACCTACCTCCAAAAAATCCATGCAGTCTTTCCTAGGCCAGATTAATTTCATGAGAAGATTTGTCCCCAATTTCTCCAAAATGGTTAGGCCTCTCCAGAACCTGATTAAGAAAGACACCCAATATCAATGGGGACCCACAGAAAACCAAGCTTTCAACACTATAAAGAAGGCCATAATAGATGCTCTGTCTCTCATGAGCCCTGATTTCTCTCAAGACTTTACACTCTATACTTTTTCCTCTGATCGTTCCTATGCCACAGTGCTAACTCAGAAGAATTCCAAGAACAACAAAGTACCCATCCCCTTTATGAGCTCTACTTTCAAAGGTGATGAACTTAACTACCCAACAGTCGATCGGCAAGCCTACGCTGTCTTCAAGGCAATTAAGCATTTCCAATCTTATCTTTTGAAGTCAAGGACGAAGGTCATTGTCCCTTACCCTGCCGTTAGGAAGTTGTTAGTGCAAAAAGAGTTAGGAGAGAAAAGAGCCAAATGGGTCACCTCCTTGCAAGAGTATGACTTAGAAATCACCCCAGCACAGATCATGAGAGGCCAAGGGTTATGTAATTTGGTAGTTGATTCAGAAACCGAACAGCAACAAGATAGTGATATGTCAGACCTGGAACAACACGATCAAAGTTTGATTTGTTGTGCACAAAACCTCGTAAGTCCTTGGTACGACGATATTAGACACTTTCTTCAGCATGGATCAGCACCTTGTCACCTTGACCCTGCCAAGAGAAGAGCGTTGAGACTAAAGTCCGCCTCCTTT
>JASDQU010414727.1:0-10358 GCA_032191745.1 Picea mariana
CTACTTGACTGACTTAACTTGTGGGAGTTGGGATACCGAGCTCAGTGAGAAGTGGTAGCTCGGCTTTCTGAGGCGAGCTGGGAGCTAGTCGAAATCTCTGGATAGTGAGTGTGTGGCCCCTTTGCGTCTCGGGGGGCTAAGGGGGAAAAAGATTACACCTAGCATTGGCTGGGAGGTACCGGTGAAGTCTCACTGGTCGGCACGCGGGAGTTGTAAGGAGCATGCGGGACGTCCACTCCGAACAGGGAATGATATGATTTCTTCATTTTGTATAGTAAATTGTTTTAGAACTTATGCTTGAATCTGCATTTTTACTTGGGTAAGTGAATTGATTTTCTAGATGGTTTTATGAAATTTTCTTAGCCTAGCTCGATGATATATTGACTCCCATGGCTTCATTTCCTCGCACGTCTTGACCACCTTGCTGTGTTTATTGTGACTTTCGTGGTTGTTTAGCCTTCATCCCTAGCTCACCAGTCCTCATCTGAGCAGTCGGCCAGGAGATTGATCTATGGTCGTCTCCTTAGCGTTAAAAGACCTATGGATCTCAATGCCCTGCTTTTTTGTGCGAGGATGATGAGCGAAGGACGAAACTGTTAGCCGGCTACCCTTGATGTTTGTCCCTGGCTGATTGTTGATTCCTTCATCTGGAAACGACCTCTATGTGTGGATTATCTGGAGGCCTGGTTGGTTTTCTCTATGCCTTGACTGATAGAACCCCTGCAATCATTCCATGACCCTTCCCATTGGATCCTTTTGGTTCTCTCACTGTTGTCTGCTTTTTGTATTGGTATTCTGGCAATGGAAAACGAGTTGATTCACGTCTTCATTTTTGTATTTGTATTCTGGTAATGGAAAAATGAGTTGATTCATGTCTGCATTTTTGTATTGGTATTCTGGCAATGGAAAACGAGTTGATTCATGTCTGCATTTTTGTATTTGTATTCTGGCAATGGAAAAACGAGTTGATTCATGTCTGCATTTTTGTATTGGTATTCTGGAAATGGAAAATGAGTTGATTCATGTCTGGATTTTTGTATTTGCATTCTGGCAATGGAAAAATGAGTTGATTCATGTCTGCATTTTTGTATTGATATTCTGGCAATGGAAAACAAGTTGATTCATGTCTGCATTTTTGGATTGCTATTCTGGCAATGGAAAAACAATTAAATTCTTTGTCTACATTTTACATTTGGTACCCTAGTAAGAAAGACAAAAACGTTTTTGTTTTCCTGTATGCGTTGGCATTCGTATCCTAACAGTGAAAAGTGGAAACCTTGGTTTATTCATCCCTCTCAAGTTTGCATTTTGTTTTTACTTTTGGCACGATTTTCCCCTTGAAGAGATTGCATCTTGCACTTAAGATTTTTTGTTTGATTACCTTTGTTGCCTGGCAATTTCGCCCCTCTCAAGTTTGCATTTTGTTTTTACTTTTGGGGCGATTTTTCCCTTGAAGAAGACTGTGTTTTACCAGAAAAAACATTTACTACTAATTGATGCCTTGTTTCCTAGTGATTTGAAAATTAAATGTGACTGTGTTTACTGCCTTAAAGACTTCAATTTGCCATTAAAATGGTGGCTTGCATCTTGCCAATATGTAGCACTTCGATTTTCCATTTAAAAATGTGATTGACTTGTTGTAATTACCCATGATTTTGCCTTTAGAATGTTGTCGGAGCTTGTTGTAATTACCCACGATTTTGCCTTTAGAACGTTGTCAGAGCTTGCTTTAATTACCCACAATTTTTCCTTTAGAATCTTGTTGGAGCTTGCTGTAATTACCCATGATTTTTCCTTTAGACTGTTGTCGGAGCTTGTTGTAATTAGCCATGATTTTTGCCTTTAGAATGTTGACTGATCTTGCTGGAATGACCACGAATTTACCAGAACAATTGCTACATTTAATTGTCTTGTTAATTGCAATGTCAAATGCTATATTAATTGCCTTACTAATTGCCAGAACAATTGCTACAACACTGTGAATGGTCAGCAGATTCCTACTTATTGATTAAATGCCACAACGAGTTAAATGGTTAACAGTTATGTAAACTGCCTTGTTATTGCGCTATTAATCATTATGTTAACCATTATATAAATTGCCTTGCCACTGTTATATTAATTGTTATGTTAACTAACATGATAATCGCCTTGTTAGTGCTATATTACTTGTTATGAAAATAGTCATGCAAACTACCCTGTTATTGCTAAATTAATTGTTATGTTAATCATTATGTTAAATGCCTTGTTAACTGCTGTAATAAATTGTTATGTAACAGATATGTAATTACCTTGCTGATTTGCTACAACAATGTTATTAGCTGACAATTTCCTCCTCAATGATAATAAACAGCTAGTGTGGTTAGTTCTGTCATTATAGCTAGACTAATAATGAGGTTTAACTGTTCATAAGTGCTAATGGTAGCATTCCACTTTAAGAATGTTAATGTTGTTATTCAAGTTTATGGCTAGTTGGATGGGGATTCAGATTAATATAGAATTGTCCATTTAGGTTGTAATAAATATTAAAATTAGTATGGTGAGTAAAGACTAGATTTCAAATTTTAGACTTGCTAAATTAGATATGTAATTGATGTTAGTTGGATTTATAGATATAGCCTAATTGGTAACTCAGACTCGCTAAATTTGAGTCATAATTCATGTTAAGTTCGGTTGGAACTCATTGACTAATGAAATTTAGACTGGTTAATTGATCTGTAATTAACGCCAATTTATATCATAGATATTGATCATTTATCCCTGATTAATGGTTGGGTTGTTGACGAAGTCATTTTTAGCTTGCGCTTCCCATTGAGGGTGTTTTTGTTCAGTTTAATTAATATTTGTACTTGGTTTTGTAAACATTTAATGTGCTTGGTTCGCTCACTGTAAGGGTTCTAGTTACTTGTGTAACTCATTTTGGGTTCGTGGGGTTGTTAGGAGGATTGTCCTTAGCTTAGTAGGCTTGGTCTGATTGTGTTGGGAGGGATGTGGACACCTCCTTGTTCCTCAGAATAGTCACCAGCCTTGAGACCTTAAATGGTCAAAATCAATGGGAACCTGGGCTTGGGCGTTTCTTATGTGTCCTTGAGGTCCTAACCATTGCAGGGTAGGACAGGCTGGTAGTCATTCTTATTCTTCGTTGGTTGAATGTCATACATTGCTTCTAGGTGCTTTTATGTTAGGTCGTTATGTTGTTGTTGCGTGAGTTGTCTACATTTTGTTCATCGTCGTGTTGCGATGTTGAGTATAATGCCATTATTACCTTCCAACACACACAAAAAAAAAAAAAAAATTGCACTTGTTATGTGAGGCTTGTTGTTGTAACGAAATGGGAGGTTCGTTACACAAAGACTAAACATTCAACCATGAATCAATCAACTCAAAGAAAAGTAATGGATAGACAACACAACAAATTCTTATCCTTCACTCATCATCGATGCACAGAAACATAGGACATTTGAATCTATAGGTCTTTCAACACTGAAGTGACGACCATCGATTCGGCTCCTATCCGACTTCTTAGGTATGTACTGATGACTAAAGGGATAAGGGATAGAAGATAAAACCACAATATTTTCATAATAATCAATAAAACCCACACATAGAAGCCATTGAAATCAGAAGTTGGGTTCGCCAAGGAAAATCAATTCAGAAAAACAACATGCAAGGGGATTACAAATACAAGTTAATAATTTATTAATGGTAGGAATGAGAAACTTATTTTTAAGTGCAATTTATTAAATTCCCTATAGTCTAGTACCATCCTTCGAGACCTATCCTTCATTTTTACTAAGAACACTAGAGAAGATAATACATTCTTGTTGAGACGCATGATTTCAACTTCTAACATGTCTTTATCCATTTACTCTGTCCCACTCTTTTGAGAATATAGAAAGAAATAAAGTCTAACATTGAGTGGATAACTACCCAAAGTTAACTCAATAGCATGTGCAAAATCTTTGAACATGGTTCAATCCACTAAGACCACATATATATTCCTTATAACATTTCTTTAAGATTCATTAAAAGTTCCCTATGGTTGGATCCACTAAAAAACCATATTAGAACATTTCTTTAACATTCCTTAAAAGTTCCCTATGGTTGGATCCACTAAGACCACATATAATGCAATGCATTAGAATCCCCGAAACAAAGATTTTAATCTTCATAACCTCACACACCCACTAATAACATCAACATGGGATGGTTATGAGGGTTGTTTGTGTTCCTAATATAAATTAAGATGAGGTGGAGCAAATGTAATATTTGTGAGGCTTAGTTGCAGTTAGAAATCTAGATAAAATATAGTCATATAAGGTGGAAATTTACATTGATTGAGGGCAATCATGAAAATAATTTCAAATGTAAGTGCATCATAACCTATTGTAAACATAGTAATGTGAGTTTTAATGGGATATATATTAAGAAGAAGATGATTTCGAGTGATTCTTAATTGTCACAAAATTTATGGTGGTAATGAACCCTATTTCTACAAATAGTAATGTGAGTTTTAATGGAGTATATATTTTGAAGAAGATGCAATTGAGTGAGTCTTAATTGTCACAAAATTAATGGTTCCAAATGGTAATTTCTATATACATCCACACTCCCCTCATGTTGTGGGATGGTAATTTTATCCACACTCCCGTAGATGTGTGATGACTAATACTAGTTGTCTACTAGAGATGTTAGGTTGAAAGGTTTGATGCTTTCACATTTCGATTATATCTAGAGTTAGATCAATATAGTCAAAACTCCAACATATTTCAACGAAGGAAAGGATGGGTGATTCTATGTCAATTGAGGATCACATTTGGGATTCGATATGCCATTCCTTGTTTCCTCACATAGTTCCTACCATGTTTAAATTATAATAGTTCAATTTTAAAGATGGATGAATGTTGAATTATTATTATTTATTTAATGAGGATTATTTGAAGTTTGATTTACTTTATTAATTTGTATGCATGATTAGTTGTGAACATTTTAAAAATATGCATTGGGAACATCACTTGTTATTATCGTCTACATGTGAGATATGTGTGTGGTAGCTATGCCTACATATCCAACACATATACAATATTATGGTTCAATAAACACATTAGTTACTAATGTCTAGGTTATTAATGAATTAATTGATAAGTTGTCAATTTGAAGTTATATTATATGAATATAAATATCATCAATAAGATAAGCATTCAATAAATTTGGTCAATATGTGTGAAGTAATAAATGAGCATAATAATTAGTTCCCATCTAAAACTCTTTTATTTCTATATTAGACTTTATTATCCAAATGAACTATTCGTTATAATTTTTCCTTTAGTCAAAGGGTCACTACAATTGGAAAAGACCACCAAAGTGGGAGACTAGTTCCTTTTTGAGCAGTTTACTATGATAAGAGTCTATGGTTTGGAAGTGAAGCCATATGAAAAGTGAGTGTTGAATTTGGTTATTCTAGAGACTGAAAAAAGATAAATTCATTCAGTTATTGACGAAAAAGCCAATCATATTAAATTAAATATTGATCGGATGAATTTCAAGGAAAAACCAAATCTACACAAGTAGGCGCAAAGACTAAACATTAATCCAAGAATCATTCAAGTCAAGGATAAATAAGGGATAGACAATAGAGCAAATTCTTTTCCTTCACTCATCATCCATGCACAAAAAAACAAGGCATTTGAATCTATAGGTCTTTAAACACTGAAGTGACGACCGTCGATTCATCTCCTGGCTGACTGCTCAGGCATGGACTGATGACTAAAGGGATAAGGGATGAAAGATAAAAACACAATATTTTCATACTAATCAATAAAACCCACACAGAGAAGTCATTGAAATAAGAAGTTGGGTTTGCCAAGGAAATGTCATTCAACTCAGAGGTTTATCATTCACAATGTAAAGTTTATCAATACAAATGTAGACATGTACCGAAGTTAAAGAAATTAAAAATGCAGAGATAAATCAATTTTTTAATCAATCAAGACGTAGAGATACTCTCTCATAAGAAGGCACAAAGACTAAACATTCAACCATGAATCAATCAACTCAAAGATAATTAAGAGATAGACAACATGGAAAATTATTATCCTTCACTCATCATCCATGCACATAAAAGAAGGGCATTTGAATCTATAGGTATTTAAACACTGAAGTGATGACCGTCGGTTCGGCTCCTCGCCGACTATTCAGGCACGGACTTATGACTAAATGGATAAGGGACGAAAGATAAAAAAACAATCTTTTCATAATAATCAATGAAACCCACACAAAGAAGTCATTGAAATCAGAAGTTTGTTTCACCAAGGGACTGTCATTCAACTCAGAGGTTTATCATTCACAATGCAGAGTTTATCAATAAAAATGCAGAGATGTACCCAAGTTCAAGTAATTAAAAACACAAATATAAATCGAATTTTTAATCAATCAAGCCACAGAGGTACTCTCTCGTAAGAAGGCGCAAAGACTTAACATTCAACCATGAATCAATCAACTCAAATATAAGTAAGGGATAGACAACATGGAAAATTATTATCCTTCACTCATCATCCATGCACATAAAAGCAAGGCATTTCAATCTATAGGTCTTTAAACACTGAAGTGACGACCGTCGATTCGGCTCCTCGCCGACTGCTTAGGCACGGACTGATGACTAAAGGGATAAGGGACAGAAGATAAAACCACAATCTTTTCATATTAATCAATAAAACCAATACATAGAAGTCATTGAAATCAGAAGTTGGGTTCGCCAAGGGAAATCAATTCAGAAAAACAGCTATGGGATGGGAGATGCATTATGGAATTAAGGGTTTAAAATGACCTGGGTGATTCTAAGTCAATTGAGGATCACATTTGGGATTTGATATGTGATTCCTTGTTTCCTCACATAGTTCCTACCATGTTTAAATTATAACAGTTCATTTTTAAACATGGATGAATGTTGAATTATTATTCTTTATTTAATTAGGATTATTTGAAGTTTGATTTACTTTATTTATTTGAATGCATGATTAGTTGTGAATATTTTAAAAATATTCATTAGGAACATCGCTTGTTATTATCGTCTACATGTGGGATATGTGTGTGCTAGCTATGCCTACATATCCAACACACATGCAATATTATGGTTCAATAAACACATTAGTTACTAATGTCTAGGTTATTAATGAATTAATTAATAAGTTGTCAATTTGAAGTTATATTATATGAATATAAATATCATCAATAAGATAAGCATTCAATAACTTTGGTCAATATGTGTGAAGTAATATTATATGAATATAAATATCATCAATAGGATAAGCATTCAATAACTTTGGCCAATATGTTTTGTCAATCTAGTCCAAATATAAATGACTCTTAGCAATGAATATTTGTTTCTCGCGTTATGAAATGAAGAACACAAAAAAATGAAAAACTTGGCGTGAATTTCATAATCATGTTAATCATTGAGTTTTTGAATGAAATTTTTGTTTGAGGACTCAACTAAGGGAGCATATATCTCGGAATCAAATCCAATATAGGGCCGTCCATGTAGAATGTAGTGTGGTTAGATTAAATACATTCCATGTTATTTTCCTTTCATCAACAATCAAAGGAATTGTCTCCATGGGAAAATCGGCATTCGTAAATGCAAGGTAACTAAGGGATTGAAGGAATTTTATCCTTGTACATGCAAAAAACATACCATATGCATTCGCTTGTTGAGAAGTGGTGCAATGGTATTCAAGGTGTTATAGATCAAGGGATCCCATGGATTTTATTTATAATATGAGAATCTCATCGAATAAGGACATCATTTCATGTGTATGACTCCTTCAATATCCTCAATATTTTGAATAAACTTTATAATCTACTTACTTTATTAAAACCATACAACCAATATTTTATATCATCAAATATTTTGATTACATTTTATAATCTATATTCACATTATTAAAAACCTACAACCAATGTTTTGTAGCATATAGTGCAAAAAGATTGAAAACAACATTACTTAAAAGATTGAAAACAACATAACTTATGAAAGAGTTAATATAATTTAACGGTAAACAAGGCATTGTAAGAAACATTGTAAGCTAAACTTTGTAATAAACTTATGATACTCTAATATTACATATGTAAAAATGGATTTATAAATTGAATTCCTAAAGATTTGATTTTTTTATAAAATACAAAACGTTTGAAATAAAAAGTTGGACAATTTGAAATTTTTATGATTTTTTTGTAAAATACAAAACGTTTGAAATGACTGTGAGTTGGCCATGGGGATCCAGCCATGGGCATGCCCACGGCTTGGCCACAGGGCTGCCCCCCCACAACCAACTCACATCCAATTTTAATAACAGATTATCTACGCATAGAAAAGTAGGGCATTTGAATCTAAGTCTTTAACACCAGAGTGAAAGACAGTAGATTTGGCTCCTGGCCGACTGCTCAGGCATAGACTAATCACTTAAATTCTTACCCTATTCTTTTGATTGTTAAATTTCTATAACATATTTAAAAACTTAATATTTGATTATTAAACATGTCTATATCAAATTAACTAAATCCATATTGTTTATAAATTATTTATTAGTGTCTCTATATCAAATTCCCATTTTTAAGTAAATCCATATTGTTTATAAATTTAGTGTTTGTGTGTATAATTTGAACATATAAAGAAGTAATTTTTAAATTGTCTTCAATATTAATTTATATTAAGATGAGATGGAGCAAATGTAATATTTGTGAGGCTTGGTTGGAGTTAGAAATCTACATAAAATATAGTCCTATAAGGTGGAAATTCACGTTGATTGAGAGCAATCATGACAATGATTTAAAATGTAAGTGCATCATAACCTATTGTAAACATAATAATGTGAGTTTTAATGAGATATATATTTTGAAAAACATGCAATTGAGTGAGTCTTAATTGTCACAAAATTGATGAAAATTTACCTTCCTTATATTGAATTAGTTTGAAATTTTAAAACTTTAATACTTACATCATTTCTTATTTATCTAAAATTCCAAAAAGTACTAAAAACATTTCTTATATAAAAATAAATGGTGTTTATTATAACCTTTCTTTATTAACTTTATATTTATATACCCATTTTAATAATTATACTATGTTTCATTTACCTAGAACTATTTATAAATAGGATAACAAATATGGTCACACTAGGATGTTAATACTTCCCTATATTCATTCTTATAGATGTCACAAAGTCATATATAGGTGCATGTCCTTTATAGATGGACATATGGGGAAGACTTATTAAGTGTCATATATATTACACTATAAAAATTTGTCACAATAGATCATACCATAGTTTCTAAAATCAATTATATGTAATGTTTTGCTTTAAAATTAAGATTTAATTTACTATTTGGATAAGAAAACAACATAAAATGCATGAAGATAAGAAATAACATACTTGATAGAATATAGAAGATGGTGTGCTCATTTTACAATTGACGATACCTTCGTCATCCAACCATAGGCCGAAGCCTCCCTCCGAGCACCTTAACCTTGACTGAGAATTCCTCCGGAAGCAAACCCTAGGCTAGATAGCCAAACAAAGAGTAGTGCATCAATCCCCAAGGATAGCGCATCAGAAAACGTTGATCAGATAGTCCAAACCCTAGACAAGAGATATTCAAGCCAAAACTAAGATCTTGATGCTGCTACAGCTGCACCAGCTCTTCCTCCAAACCTGTGCACAAGACTGCAACTGCAGTGCGCACCAAACTGCAGAACTGCAATTTTGAGATGTAACAAATGAGAACTGGCACCCTGTATTTATATTGGTTCTGCCAGTTTTGTTGGGGATGACTTCTCCTTCTAGATAAGTGTTTGTTCAGTATATTATTATAATTTCTGGGCGACTTCTTCCCTTGGAGGCTAATAGCCTAAAATAAATTATCTTCTTGAGTCGACAAGGCTTCTAGCGTTATTAGCCAACTTATTAGGGTTTCTCTTGCTTCCTGGATTCTTCTATTCTCGTCGAGTTCACACATGGAGGTAAATGCCTCCCATAGATACCATAATATTAACACTCCCTCCTAGCTAGAGGGGTATTTACAGGTAATGGACTTGAGCACAAAATATACCATTTACCCGGTAGCATCAATATAGTCATCTAGACTATTTCATGACTAGATCATGAGCATCACCATCATCATCAGCTGCATCATCTCTCAAAACCATACTTCATTTGAGTAGTTAGATATTGTAACATCCCGCTCTGGTTCACTGAGGGAACTTATTCTTTGAGGACACTTGCTCGCAAGTGATCTAGACTTTTATGATATTAAAACATATATCCTTGATTATGATGCTTATGATAGATGACATGTTTGTTCTA
>JASDQU010414728.1:0-10357 GCA_032191745.1 Picea mariana
GGAAGGTGCATTCGTAAGGCCAAAAGGCATGACCAAAAATTCATAATGGCCTTCGTGATTTCTGAATGATGTTTTTGTGATATTGCTTCCTTCATTCTAATCTGATAATACCCTAAACAAAGATCCAACTTTGTGAAGTATATTTCTCCATGTAGTTCATCTAACAATTCATCAATGACAGGATTGGGAAAATTATCTTTAAGGTAATCTTGTTGAGCTCTCTATAATATGGACACATACGCCATGATACCTCTTTCTTGAGTACCATTACCACCAGTTCAGAGAAAGAACTTTGGTTAGGTCTAAGAATGCCAGCCTCTAACATTTCTTCAACCATATGCTCAATTTCACTCTTTTGTAGTCAAGGACTTGGGGCCTATTGGTGGGGGATGGTGATTTTCACCAGCCCACCAGGGATCAAGCCCCATCGAGACTTAGACCCATTGTGATAAAGCTCAAAGGGTAGGCAGCCCCCACCGGGACGTCTTAGCTCTTGCCGAGTCACAAGTTATTGGTATATCTGGCTTGTGGGTTGTTGGATATACTCTTGGGTTTATAGTGGCAGCCATTGTATTTGAACATGGGCCTGGCCCACGCAATCTCGACGTGTTACTGATTTCCCCATGGTTCAAAAAAAAAAAAATAACTCTTTTGTGCATAAGGGTATTTGTAAGTCCCGATGTTAGGAGGAACACTCCTAGGAATTAGGTGAATAGCATGATCACGATTACGAGTGGTGGAAGACCTCTGGGAATATATTTAAATACTTTGGAATGATTATCAATAATCCCTTGGAAATCTAGGGGAATAGATGGCTTAGATGTTTGAACATCTAGTGAGAATATTTGTACAATTACAACCTAATGCCCTTTTTTCAATAATTTTGTCATGCCATTAGAGCTTACCACCTTAATTGGTTTCCCTGTGATACCCATTAACTCAATTTCCTTTCCTTCCAATGAAAATTTCATGAAAAGTTCTTGAAAATTAAAATCCATTGTTCCCAATGATTGTAACCATTGGAATCCTAGTATGACATCAACACCACGCATGGGTATAAAAATCATTGGACTATTAATTACATATTCCCCCATGGTAAGATTTATCTTATATACTTTTCTTGAGCAATTTATAGTTCCTCCATTTACAATCATTACTTGAAACTCTAGCGTTGGATATATAAAGCAATTGAGAGCTTTGGATAATTTATAGTGAATGAAATTATGAGTACTACCAGAATCAATTAGGAATATTACCTTTTTCTTTTTGATATATCCTTCTATCTTGAGGGTTTGAGGAGTGCTAATTCCAGCCAATATATTACATGATATGGTGGGAGTCAACTCTTCAGAAGAAATCTATTCTACGTTTTCATCTTGAGATGGTTCTTGTTATTGTTCTTCTTCCTTTTCACAATCTATGTAGAATAATTTCTTCTCAACACACTTATGTACCTTACTGTAATTGGTGCCACAATTATAGCATAAACCTTTTTCTTTTCTTTCCTCCAATTGTTGAGGTGTAAACCTTGTAGGTTGAGGTGGTTTGGAAGAAGGAACATTATTCTCTAGATATATTTTAGGAGTGGTCCTTCTAGTAGCCATAGCCAAATTTTTACTTTCAACATTTTTCGCCACCCTGAATGCATTCTCCAATGATTTGGGTTCCCAAAGAAAAACATCATGTTGAATGTTATCCTTTAAAGTTCCTATGAATACATCAATCAAGTGCTCATATGAAATATCTGTTACATTTATATTCAATATTTGGAAGTTCTCAATGTGCTCCGCAACTAAACTCTTTTGCTTGAGATTTATCAATTGGATGAAGAATGTATTTCTCCTCGTATCCTCATATTGTGCTATCATTTTTTCCATGAAAATTGTCCAAGTGACAAGTGATTTGCGAGAAAAAAGCCATCAATACCACACAAATTGATTGGGTTCTAAATATAAACACGCAATGTGTACCTTTTGTGTGTGTGGCACATCATGTAGATCAAAGAACCACTCCATATGGAGTATCCATGTGGTTGGATCATTGCCATAAAACTTCCTCATATCAATATTAGGAAAGTGGTTGGTCTTGAACCCAAATTTGGGGTTTCTATGATACTAATTTAAATCATAAAAATACTCTGCAAATGCATAGATTCATACAAAATAATAACAGAAAATATGCATGCAGCATGCATACGTAGGAAACCCCATGAAAAAAATGCATAAATATTAACGCAGGACATGAATTAACACATAATTAAATTATTGAAATTTTCTGCATATGAATAGAGTTGAGGAGAATAAAAATAATCATTTATAAACACCATTATCAAAGATCTTTCATAGCAGAAGACACATAATTCTACACACAGTAAATAAAATAAGAACATGAAAGACACTTATCTCATTAAATAAACACCAACTACATGCATACCTTCCACGTTCCTCCTAGCCTTAGACCACACTGCTCATAAACTCTCAGTAGTGGGTCACCCTCGAGCTTGGGATAAATTCCACCTGGGTAAAGGATTTCTAACCAGGATAAGGTCTCTTTGATAGTATACAACTCAGACACGGGTTCCAACTCAAACTAATAGCCCATAGTCCCTCATTCCCCACATGTTTGTCCCACCCTAGGAAGTGTGCCCCTTGTCTTCTCAACAATCCTTTAGCTACCCCACTTTCCTTCAAGGGATTCAACAACAGGCTGGATATGAAGTCTCGAAGACCTGTAGCTGCAATTTGGCACCTTGGGAAATCAATTCCCAATAGTTCTCTCACCTAGAGAGAATGATCATAGGCCTGACAACCCACTTCTTCAATGTCCTACGGGCTTGACAACTTGCTTCTTCATTGTCGTATGGGATTGAAAACCCGCCTTTTCAGTCTAGCTCCAGTACTAACCAAAGTCCTGATATAGGTACAGATATGGGTGTTCATAGTATGAAGGTACAAACAACAGTCTATGTTGTAGGGGCTAGTCGACTTTGTTGACTAGACTCGATGATCGACTAAGAACTAGTCGGTCAATCAATGTAGTCAAAAGTATAGGTCAGTTAGAGTACCTCTTAACTGAATGACCCAAGAAGTTAAGTAGTTACAACTTCCTGAAAGAGGTATAAATAGACAAGCACATGAAGGATAAAATAGCTTCATGTGAGAGGTTATATGTAACTGTGTTGTATTGTTCTATCATATAATAAAAAGGATTGTTCTTTGGGATATCATTACTTGTGTATGTCTTTATCTATGTATATGTATATGCATGTATCTCTATGATGTCTATGTAAGGATCTAATGGTAACTCTTCATACTTTTCCCTAGATTACAACATTGGTTCTGTTGCCGGTAGTACTAAACTTGGGCATGTATAAGTGTACATAAATGCTAACTCTACAAGACATACACGATTGGTGGGAGCGAAAAATTGAGAACTACATCAGAAACTATGCAAGAAGGAATAACCTCTCACTATCTGAAGCATGATCATGGTTCTTTTTAGAGACACGCGAACAATTCTTTGAAGCTATTCGAAAAGCATTATTTCAACACATTAACAGATCAGGTAATGCATAATCTGACACCTGACGATAAGTTAGGCATAAAATTGACGAATGGAGGAAGAAAAAATCTACACGACTTGCTCAAAAGAATTATTAAAGACTATATTTCAGAACAATCCATTGAAGATGAGACATCTCTTGACGGAATAAAAGGAAAATTCTACATCGAATTGCACGAAAAAAAAATTTGCACGGTTTTGACACTTCTTCATAAATTCCTCCTCTACAAGGGAGTCAGTGAAATCATCGAATACCAACTAATATTGGAATACCATTAACAAATAGTAACTTCCAACAACGAGACGAAAAGTGGGAATAATTTCTTGATGCAAAGTGCAAAGATACAAGAGAAGCCTCAGACTACTTCTTGAAGAAGTAAACATGGCTAATGCTACTGACTTAGAGTAAGTCGAGTCAGAAATGGGGGGTTGATCAAAATTGTTAGATGTTATAAAACAAACATAATTGAAGTATTGTTTCCAAAACCTAAATGTCATCATGAGGAAAGAAACCCATAAGAAAACCGCAGATATCCAGAAAATAGAACGAAACAAAAGGAAACATAAAAGAGAAGAACTTTGTAACTAGTGGAACATAAGAAAATCGAATAGAAATATGTTTGGGTGACATGGATTATTTTTAGAATGACATGAAGGTAGAAATATAACCTAGATATAACAATGAAATACACAAAAATATAGAAGAGAACACAGAAATACAGTGAAACCCAACTTCTATTATTGAATAAGATAGAAACACATTGTAGAACACAAACTGGAAAAATGGGGTAGTTTATCTCTAAAAAGAAAGAGATGTTCGATATGCTTCATTCAAAAGAATATTTACTCCACACTCCATTGCATGCTTAAATGGCCTCCTTCACCTCAAATATATATGAGAGAGTGAGAGGAGAACAATTCCCATGATGTATGTGGGATAAATTGGACAAAGTTTATAAAATGTCGTAGAAAACACTAAGACTTCTTGGGCAGTCACCCATCCCAGTACTACTCTAGCTTGAGCACGCTTAACTGTGGATTTATAATGGGATCCATTTCATTAACAATATGTTGTAGGCATGTACATAAGACCACTAGGAAATCATTAAATTATGTTTGTAATTAAAAAATGAAGATGATATTACATTCCATTCCCCATAAAAAGGGTGAATAACATGGTTTATCAAAACCACTGGCTCAAAATGGTGATTCAATGGAAGAGTTGGATGGCCACTGAGATCCATCCAGATCATTCCTCCCCCCTTAGTAAAAAATGGTCCCCATTCTGTCAAGTTCCCTTGGGATATGGGGAGACTTTTGCTAGATCTGAAGCTTGTTGTGTTGCTCGCCTTGTTGAAGAAGTGGTCATGCTTAGCTTGTTCAAGGATGTCATGAACCTGTTGCTGGAAGAGTTGGATCGGTTCAACTAATCTAGCTATATGATCTACCTGAGTGTGGGAGGAATCTGTAGGTGAAGATGCAACATGAAGAGTACGAAGGGTTTTGTTATAACCTTTCTTGACTGGGTAGTTTGGAGGCACCCACGTAGGCGCAACAAGAACATCTTGGTACTCATCTACAATATTGTCGATATGCTTCTACTAGATAGAAAGGTCTTGAGTTGAGGCTACAGTGGTTGCAATGTCCTTTTTTTCACCTTTTGATTGTATTGTGAAGAGGCTAAACTTTACAGTGTCATAGATTACTTTATGACATTGTTTTGGTGGGACAATAGTTAGAACTACCTCTGGTATCTAGTATAGCTGACCCCCCAGAGTAACAATGATGCTATGGGGTCAAGACTCATTAACATCATGACTCCTCCACATATATGGCTGGCCTAAAGGAACATCACATACTTCCAGTGGGGAAACATCACACAACACCTCATCCTTGAAGGGCTTGATGTTGTAGGACAGGCGACATTGTTGGCTGACACAAAGATCTTAACCATAACGAAGCCACCCGATGTTGTATGGTTGCAAGTGTGGTGCTGTTGGAAAATCCAACTACTTGAAAACCTCTACTAAGATGATGTTCTTTTGGCTTCTGATATCAACAATAAAATACAGTGGGGTCCCCTTCACCCACATCTATGAATGGAAGAGTTGTTCCCCCTCCTCAAGATCCTCTTATGGTTGGATTGTAGAAGTTGTGACAATGGTAGTGGGTTCTACATCAATGATCTGTCTCCTTTTATTATTTTATTAATCAAGGTCCAAGTCAAGGTTCAACTCTTTGTCTTTGATCTTAGACACCAATGACTGTATTGAGCGACATTCATCAGTGTTGAGCCAAGGGATATTATGGAACTCACACCACTTTTTGGTGTCTTTATTAGACTTCATTTTACCCTTCTTTTCCTACATCTGGGACTGGCTCTCTTGAAGTTATCCTTCCTTACTCTGCCCATGCTTCTCCCACTTACTCTGTTGCTTGAATTTCTGCTCAATTTTGACTGCATATTGATAAGAAACTCCCAGTGAGGAGATGTCCAAGAAATCCATCTTCTTTTGGATGTACCTATGTAGACCACTGCGGTACTTCAAAAATAGGTGCCGCTCGGAGTCTTTGATACCCAAATTTGAGTGCAAGGTATGAAATATGTTGGTGTAATTCGCCACCATCTAGTATCTTTTTTGATGCAGAGTTGTCCATCTCATGTATTGGTCATCATAGTTTCTGAGAGGGTAGAACTCCTCCTTTAGGTCATATACGAAGGCTAGCTAAGTGGGTTCTCTCCCAAATATTTTATATTCATCCGCAATGTACCTCTACCAGTAACCTTCCCACCAATATCTGACATAGGGAATGGATTTAAGGAGCGCGAAGGTGATCTTTTCATTATCGAATTTTTTTTGGATAGATTAATAACCTTATGGCAAATTCAACCATTTTTCTAGAGCATCTGCATCTATCTGGCCTTCAAATAAATGGATATCAAAATTGACTTGTACCTTGAAGGGCGTCACACTTGAAAATTTGTTGGTTGTCGAAGATGGCTCAGTTGTCACCATCGATAGTCTTCGAAGGATCTGAGAAAAGTTGTCCATCATCTCATTCCTTTGTCGCACAAGGGCTTCCTCGAGAAACGTCTTGAAAGGATCTCTTGCTCTGTCATCTCTCTTTTCTTCCACCATGGGAGTTCGCTTGGGCTAGCGAGAGTGGTTGTCCTCAAGAAAAACTAGATTGAGACCTAAATTTCTATACCCTGACCTCGTCGGGGACCTACTATGAGAAATGACAAGGAGAGGACTGCTCTGATACTATTGATCTAGATTATTTTTAGAACGACATGAAGGAAGAAATATAACCAAGATATATCAATTAAATACACAAAAATATAGAAGAGAACAAATAAATACAGTGAAACCTAACTTCTATTATTGAATAAGATAGAAACATATTGTAGAACACAAAATGGAAAAATGGGGTAGCTTATCTCTAAAAAGAAAGAGATGTTGGCTATGCTTCATTCACAAGAAGATTTACTTCACACTCCATTGCATCCTTAAAGGGCCTCCTTCACCTCAATTATATATGAGAGGGTTAGAGGAGAACAATTTCCATGATGCATGTGAGATAAATTGGACTAATTTTATAAAATTCCATAGGCATGTAAAACACTAGGACTTCCCGGGTGGTCACCCATCCCAGTACTACTCTAGCCTGAGTGTGCTTAACTGCGGAGTTATAATGGGATCATGTGAATTAATGCTATGTTGTAGGCATGTACATAATACCACTAGGAAATAATTACATGATGTTTGTAATTAAAAAATGAAGATGACATTACATTCCCTTCCCCATAAAAAGGGTGAATATCATGGTTTATCAAAACCACAAGCTCAAAATGGTGATTCAGTGGAAGAGGTGGATGGCCATTGAGATCCATCTGGATCATTGAGGAGGTTCATCCTGATAGAGTGCATGAGAAATCTGAGTCAGATAGAGATTGAACAAAGTTGGAAATAGCAGCAATCTCACCGACACCCAATAGAATTAGCCACACATAAATGAGCAACCATCAACCGAACGAAAAGCCAAAAAATATGGACTACAATGAATCTATACCAAATTTATGTACTTCTTCTGCACTGGAAACTAGCCTGTGGATAAGATAATTTCTCCAACAGAAAATGTAGATTGACAACCAATATGCAATATTATGGTACAAATCAGATGACCAGGGAAACCTATGGGATTCACTAATTGTCGAGCCAGACCGAATTGGAGTTGAAAACATGATTATCCAAATTAAGGATCTCACCAACTTGACCCCCCTACCACATCTAATCTCAAGAGAAGAAATATCAAATATAAATATAAAAGCTCTCAAATTGAGGATGCATTTTCTATACTCAAGAAGAAACATGTTTTCCTTGAGTACCATCCATTGTCGGACGCAGAAAAAAACCAACCAAAAGATTCAACAACTCATTTGAAAGCAATAGTAGATCAAATACCAGTAAAACTAAGTATTCCTACGAAGAAAATCAAAATGGGATTCAACCACATCCCGATCTATGAAGGAGAGGAGGACCCAAAACACCATTGGTTCATATGTGAAATTTTTTGGGATGCGGCTGATATTACAGATGAAGACAACCAAATGGAACAAGTTGGAGCTGCTCTACACCAATACACCTTAACATGGTTCATGAACTACATGGAAAATCAAACTCGTTCAAGAGAAGAAATAAATAATAGCATCTTAACATTATTTAAAATCCAGGATGTCACACACCTAGTGGACCAAAAGTTAAAATAAATAAAACAAATACTGAGCGAGTAAGTAAGAGAATATGATAAGAGATTCAAATATCTCCTAAGTCAAATCCCAACAAAAATTGATCGGAACTTGTTGGTCTAGTGGTATGTATCTTGGATACTTTGAAGAATCCATTCTCGACTACACTTATATGAGATAACTAACTGTGAAGACGTGCTACAGAAGACACAACAAGTTAATTCATATGATGATGGGTCGTCAACTTCCTCGACAACCAAGAGACTAGAGGAGAAAATAGAAAATTTTCAACAGACAATCAAAAATCTATCTATACGAAGAAATGAAGTATGTTGCACCACATGCATTGGGGAGGGACATACAAAGGATAATTTCCCACTCAATGAGAACACACAAAAAATAGACATCCATTGAATTCAAGCACAAAAATATTGTAACTTATGTGAATGCTTAACTGATCACATTGTAAAAGATTGTCCACGCAATCTGAAAAACTCGAAGTGGTGCCATATATGTGAAGCTTTTGATCACTAAACATCAGAGTTCCATCTAAATGATCATAATTAGAATAATATACGAAAAATATACCACACAGAAACCATCGATCAAGCAAACAATTATGGTCAAAGAGATGATTACTACGGTGGTTGTGGTCGAGGTTGAGGAGGCCGACATGGATTCAGTGGTCGAGGTCGAGGCCATGGATGACCATATTGTTTAATTACTGGAAAGATGATCACATCATCTCATATTTCCCTATAAAAGACAAAATTGATCTAAATTTTTTCAATATATTCAACATTAGATAGTATTCTTTAGAAGACTGCCCGATAGTACTCGATAAAATCATATGAAGAAAAAATGTGAATCTGCTACATGCAGTATCCAAGGAAGAGGCGATGAACTAAAAAAACTTGTTGATACTAAGAGGGGGGTGAATCAGTATCAAGTACAATTTAAAACCTTTTTTAACTTATACTTAAACAATTCAACTATATCCAATGAGCAATGAACAATAGTATAAGATTTACACCAATACACCATGCACAATATATGAGAAATAATCAATAGTTATTGTTCAAGGGAAGTAATGACTTCCAAAGGTAGCTACAGCTTCCAAATGTAAAGGGAGGGATAAACTTCCAAGAGGAAGATACAATCCTCCAATATCAATAGAGAGTTGAACTCTCCATCCTTACCCCTTCCTTCCGCCCAAGAATATATGAGAGATAATAAAACTTTACATTAAATCATCACCATCAACCAATCATCACATAGAACCTCATAATGCTTCCTAAGACTTCTTCAATTTCTGCAATTCTTCAATTCTTGGAGTACTCTGATCCTGTAGATAATATTACTCAATGTATTCTCTAAAAATCCTCCAATTTTCACTCCTTGAATCCTCCCCAAAAAGAGGTTATAGAAAGAATGGTAGACTTTATTCAATTCTGGTCTATTCAGGAGAGTGAAGTTGCACAGAATGCCCCGTGCTCAATAATTAACATCCGATTCTGAAACTTGCATAAAAGAAACTAAAGTCCATACTCTTTCCAATTAAATTTGTCCCACTTCATTTGTATTCTTGATGAAGAAGTTATGACTGTTTTACCCGAAACACCTATTTATTGACTAGCTTCAGGACTGGTCAGAAACCCTATCTTCCACAGAGTGTATCTCCATAATTATAGAAAATAAAGAGCTAAAATTTTTACCAGAGGTACCTTGATATGTCTTCTCAATACCATATTGATTTCCTCATCTGAATCATTTTAGAAAAAAAATTTATAGAAAAAATGGTAAGATGACCTGAAAATAACATACCTTAGAACACATCACCAAAAGACTTCATCCTCCCTTGAAATCCGGCCTTCTTTTCTTCTTATTACCTTTGAAATTCGACTTTTATCAGATGAATGTATAATGATGTTTGTTTATACCATTTATGTCACTTCCATTTAACATTAGGGCTGACCTGACACTTTCTTATTTTGTAATTCTTTTCTTTAATTATCTTCATGGCCTACATGTACTTCCTTCTTCAAT
>JASDQU010414729.1:0-10452 GCA_032191745.1 Picea mariana
AATGGCTTGGGTTATTTAGACAACCCCGGACCGGTTCCACTCTCCCAGTTGACGGACGGTCATTTTTGCCCGTCAACAGCATGTTAGGGTGCAAGTTGTGAGAGAGAGTTGGTGGAGGGTGGGGCCCAAAGGGTGGGTCTCTGTATGAGTTAAATGAATGGAGGACAATCTACAGATGGGAAAATTGATGGTGTATGAAATGGAGGGCTAATGATACTATGGGGGTGCAATCAAATATAACCAAGATGATATGACCTGGGAGTCCATTGGGAAAGATAGCAATATGATGAGAAGAAGTATGGGGTTCATTCTCAGAAGTGCATAACACTATCAGGACTCCCATCCCTAGTGGGTGAAATCAACATGAGTGTCAAGTGTCCCAAGGGAACTATAAATGGGACAACTCATGTGGGGGAGAGTGCTACCGGGTGACAGTACCAAAATGCAGCAGAGGTGATGGTATTGTAGAGATGGATGTAAGGACCCTAAATGTAAATGTTAGAGGGTGTGACTGGGAGATGCAATTTATTTACAGAGGGAATAATTACATACTAGTGTCAAACATATACCTGAAGGGGCTGCATTACTTTGATGAATAGGTACATGCACACATGAAAACCAAATACCCAATGTGAATAATATATGATGATAAAGAACAATGACAACTATTTGATAAAATTTGAACATGAGCATGTGTATGTGAACGTGACGTGAGAAAAGTGCTCCTCCAGGGACAAGTTCAGATGATGGCCTGGGGAATGTGAATGTGTAGATGGAGGGACTAGGATCTTGTGGCTGAGAACACATCAAAAAGCAGAGGTTGTGGGCTCCTGTAACTGAGTGTGGAAGTTTGGAAAAAAGGAATATTTATGGTTGATGGGCCCACAATGCCACCTCATTTGTACTCGTTGATGTAGTTGGATTGACGAGAGTATTCTGAGGAGATTTTGAGATTAGGGCAGCGCGAGTCTACTGATCCATGAGTGGTGAGATACAGGTTAGTTTTCCTATCCTCCCACATCATGTGAAATTTGT
The DNA here is from genome assembly GCA_032191745.1 of Picea mariana. NCBI lineage: Eukaryota > Viridiplantae > Streptophyta > Pinopsida > Pinales > Pinaceae > Picea > Picea mariana. The sequence goes on from JASDQU010414729.1 coordinate 1,036, forward strand.
AGAATGTAGGTAGGAGGTGTATGGAGTATCGTACAAGGGTGGTTTTGGGTAGGGACCCACCAGTGCATGGGAAAAAGAGGAATACCCGCGCATATACGAGGGTATAATTTCTTTTCCCACGGATAGTGTGTGGTTGTGCTTAACATAACCACACATGTGGGCATGGGGGATGGAAATACAGGCACACATGAGATGCACAGTTTTTATATTGACAACTGCGCACTGTGTACAGCTGTTTCTCAGATAGATGCGCATTAGTGTGCAACTGTACAGAGAAAAGGTGCGCACCTGTCTAGGTGACAGCTGCGCACATGATGCATGACTGTTTCTCAGACAACTGAGAATTAGTGCACAACTGTGCAAAGAACAGGAATGCAAATGTGCGCACATGTATGGGTGAAAGCTGTGCACTGGAGGAAAGGATAAGGGGTTTGAAGTTTTTGAATTGTTGATGCTTTTTATGGATGATGAGGCTAACCAAGTGTTTTTTTGTGGATGAAGGTGATCAACATACTCCAGCTACTATGATGCCAATGCACTAGAGAGAGGGAGTTTGGGACCATCTATGAGAGGCAGTGAGGGAGCATCCAGGTGTGCAGAGACACTTGGAAGCTTGCGGGTTTCCCAGGTTCTTCGACTACCCGCTAATATGGTCACAATATTTTCTACTTCAGTATTTGATTTCTATGTGAAGCACTGATTAGCAGTGCTTCATCATGAGAGGACAACAACTGACATTATCGTATGTCAAGGATGTATACTTTTTTACAGGGCTCCCATTTCATGGGATGGGCCTTCCTATGGATCCCCAGCTACTGGGGGAAGAGTGAGTAGGTGACTTGGTGGTTCACCACTACACAAGGCCGCACTTGATGTCAGGTTCGGTCATCCGGATGGAGGCGATTGAGAACCTCCTGAAAAAGTGCATCGTCTCTATGGTGTTGAGGATCTACGGATCCTTGGGGACTCAACAGATCACTAGAGGTCAACTGAGGATCATGGAGTGGGTCCTTGATGGGGACCCTTTTTCCTAGGGGCTGATGTTGCACACCAGGATCTTGGGACAGGTTAACCAGTGTCAGAGATCTGAATCTGGTGAGTTTTCCTTTGGGTTGATTCTGGTGGCCTGGTTTCTAAAGAGGGTGCCTCTATTGCACCCTAGGATTCTTCTGGAGCCTGTGGGGCCACGAGAGCCGCGAATGATGTGTTGTCCCATGTTTTGGCTCGACTAAGGGGTGGAGAGGATGGACATTAATTCACAATCGAGGCGGTGCACGTGTGGTGACATATTCCATAGGTGATACTGAGGTATCCATACATTGGTATGGACTACCGACATGACCTTGATATGATGCTGCCTCCTGGGGAGGATTGGGATCAGAGAGGTATGTTTTGGTATTTTTTTTTTTTGTTTTGATAGCTAGCATTTGATTAGATATGTATATATGGATGTTGACTCTATCTTTGGTGTTGTTTTGAATATGTAGGACCCTGAGGGAAAGAGGCAGAGATGGTCGGGGAGCTGACTCACCGAGGATTAGTGTGACCGCCGCCTATAGAGCCAAGGGTAGGAAATAGGTAGAGACGATATGATGTTGGTGCTGGACCAGCTCATGAGTCGCAGGCCAAGGCCAGAGTGATGGTAGAGGACCTGTGTCATTGTTTTGAGTGGGTGTTGCATGGTGTACCTAAGGCCATGTGGGCCCACATCCAGGATGAGGAGGTCCTGGAGMAGTGCGTGGGAATACCGGTGGAGTGGTGGACCCTGATCCACCAGGAAATGATAGAAGGGTCAATGATGATTGGTTGGCTACCCCCTGGACCTAGAGGCCCCCCAGCTAGTGGGGCATCTCCAGCTAACAGACGACGTTGGTAAGGGGGGGGGAGCTCTAGGGGCACCATGAGTGCTTGGGTTATGTATTCATAGGACCGATAGCCCATTTTTTATAGGGCACTTGATACCCATTTTGTATAGGGTTGGGGGTACCCAGTTTTATACCTATAAGGGTGAGGGGACTCACTAGCCTACGGACGATGTATCTTTATTTTTGTAAACACTTGATGACACTTTGATAATTTATATATATATGGATATTAATTTTTTGGATCATTTATGTCTCCATGTGTTGATGTTTTTATGCTTATGATGCCTTTTCTATGTGTTGGTAAAAAATGTATGATGTTTATGTATAAAATGATGTTTTAATGTGATAAATGCCAATCTAATACTAGGTTAGCCATGTTATCTGCTATTTGATTAAATTGTCTTCGAATATGTGTAAATGTGATTGAGTCAACGTTGCGAGATAATAGTCTAACTTGCAGGTATTTGCGAAAGAGGCAAGGATCGCAAATGTGATATACATTATTTAGTTGCAGGACGACAAGTTGGGAATCTAATAGAACGCTAAGGTGATGAATGTGGCGGTGACTGGCCTTGGAGAGGAGACCAGTGATGATGTATTATTTATCTTGGTTGATGGTGGTCGAGCCCAAACATATTCCACTGGAGCGGAGCAGTACATGTGAGGGGGTATAGATGGCCCAAGCGGGAAAAGCGAGATTCTGGGTCCAACGGCTAGCACTGTAAACGTAACTGATGTGGTAGGTTGATGGATGATGAATCTGTCAATAACATGGATGATAGATTATACATGAGGAATGGTGGTGGAAAAAAAGACTAAAAAATCTACAAATGTATACAAAGAGAAAACTAAGGTAGAACAGATACACTCAAGCGTAAAAATTCTTTAGGTACAACCCGTTGACGGGTTCTTTGAGAGGGTATCCTTTTGGAGAGGCTAAGATGTATTCACCCTTAGTGAGGCAGTGTTGGATGATGTAGGGTCCATGCCATGGTCGAGGGTATCCTGGGCGATATCGTAGGCTAACATGAGATCCCCTTCACTGAATGAGGAAATTTTGACATGGTGATCGAAGGTGGATTTGGACCATTTTTTAGCTGCCTCATTGTTCTGTAATGAAGATCGACGATCTTCATCCAGTGACTCTAAGGTTAGCAGGAACTACTCCATTGGAGCAGTTTTAGGTAATAGCTCAATGGTAGTGCATAACATGAGGATTTCACAGTCGATAGGGAGGTTGGCTTAGATCCCATGGACGAGGTGGAATGGTGTAAAAACAGTGACAATTTTGACTGTCGTGCGATAATCCCATAACGTGGAAAACAACATATGATGCTAGTTGGTCTTATGTTTGTTGACGATACGTTGTAGCATGGTTTTGAGGACTTTGTTGGCAGCCTCGACCTATCCATTGGAGTGAGGGTATAATGGGGATTCCAACTCATGGGAGAAGACTAACTTTGAGGAGACTTTCATGAATATCTCGTTCTCAAATTTTTTACTGTGATCAGACACTAACTGTAGTGGGACTCCAAATAAGGTAATGACGTGGTTGAAGAAAAAACACTCGACTGTGTCAATGGTGTTGTTGAAAGTGGGCATGGCTTTGGCCCATTTGGTAAAGTAATATATTGCCATGACAATGTACTTGTGTCCATTACTGGATGGAGGATGGAAATTCATGAAGTTTATGCCCTATTTGCAGAAGGGGCTAGCTGTGATGACTATATGTAGAAGAGTTGGTGGTGCTCGTGCTTTTTTTTCATAGAGTTGGAATTTTTCGCATCTCTTGACAGTGTGGATGCAGTCATGAAACAACGTGGGCCAGAAGTACCTCGCTTGAATGATATTTTGGGTAGTGGACATACGCGAGAGGTGATCATCGCAAGCGATGCTATGGAAATCGTTCAAGACTCTGTTATCTTCATCGATGGTCAAACATTGATGAAGAATAACATCGACCCCACATTGATAGAGGATGTCTTCGATGAGGAGATATCGAGCAGCATGATGGCGAATGCGTCGACGATCGTCTCGAGAGAGATGAGACCCAAAATTTTGTGTATGCAGGTAGATGAGGAGGTCATCGTATCAAGGGTCATCCATATTGATGGGGGATGAAGAAGAGGTTTTCGTTGGGGAAATCCATATTGATGGGGGATTCTTGAGCGTCTGAGGGAAAATTCGTAATGAGTTTGGTGAGGAAAAACACTTTCTTTCTTTTGGGAGTTGAGAACTCTTGGTCGTATTCCTGGAGGATAATGGTCCATCATGAAAATTTTCGATTAATTTGTCACCGACTAAGAAAGTACTGCATGGGGTTGGAATCTTCTACGACCTTGGTAGTTCAGAGAAGGATATAATGGAAAATCTTTTGGACTGTGAGGAACACTGCTAGGGTGAGTTTCTCATCATGATTGTACTTCAGGGGTGGCCCTAAAAGGTTTTTACTGATGTGGTAAATGACATGTTCATGCCTGACATCCCCTAATTGGATGAGAACTCCTCCTACTAGTATGGCTGAGGATGACAAGTAGAGGATGTAATTGTGATCATAGTCTTGGGGAATAATCAAAGGGGAATTGGATAAGGTAGCTTTTAAATAATCAAAATTTGTTTGGTCATGGTCATCCCATTGAAATGGGATATCATGACGTAGTAAGCAGAGAAAAACATGTGCACGAGTGGCATAGTCTGGGACAAAGCGACGTAAAAAGTTGTCTTTTCCTTGTAGGCTTTGCAGTTGGTGTAAATTCCTAGGTGGTGGAATATCTATGATAGCTTGGACCTTGAGGGGGTCCATTATGATTACATGTTGGGAAACAATGAACCCAAGGACATGTCCAGATGTGATGCAAAATGCACACTTGAGGGGGTTCAAGCAGATATTGTATTGGGGACATCATTGGAAGACGAAGCCAAAGTCATCTAAATGTTGAGTTCATTTTTTGGATCGAGCAGTGAGGTCGTCCAAATAAGTGAGGATGATGCAAGAAAGATCATGGAAAACATAGGTCATGGCCCATTGAAATGTAGCACCTGCATTTTTTAGCACAAAAGGCATGACACGATAAGAAAAGGTACCCCAAGGGGTAGTAAAAGCGGTTTTATACTGGTCTGATGGATGGATTTGGATTTGATTGTAGCTGGAGAACCCATGCATAAAGGAAAATTCCTCATGGCCGGCACAATCATTGATAATTTGGTCGATGAAAGGGGTTGGGAAGTTGTCTTTGGGACAAGAGTGATTGAGATCGAAAAAGTATGTGCAGACACAAATAGTTCCATGTTTCTTGTTAATGGGGATAGGGTTAGAGACCCATGAAGTGTACACAATGGGGTAGATGAACCCACCAGAGCATAACTTGTGAATTTTGGCTTTGATAGCCACAAATTTGGATGGGTGAAGAGGGCGTTGATTTTGCCAAATAGGGACGACATCTGTCCAAGTGTCAATTTAATGTTTTACTATAGACAGATCGAGGCCATGCATCTCCGAATATGACCAGGAAAAAATGTCTCGGTATTTCTGAAAGATATCTTTATAAGGAATGAGTTCTTCATGGGATCATGTAACACCAATGGTGATTTCTTCTATGATTCCTTGTTTAATGGAAATGTCAGTTTTGACGGTGGGGGAGATGTTGGCCATGTTGCCTTCTTCAAAAGCATCTGGGGAAGGGATAGGGTTGTTGAACCAGTCTATATGCCCTGAAGAAATAAATTGCTTGGTTTCAATTGTGCATATGGAGGTTTGGGTAGGAGGATGAAAGGCCTCCCGTGAAATAAAAAGTTCTTGATGATGGAGTACATTCCATGGGAAATCGAGGGTAGTGAGTTCCTCCAGGATATCTTTGTAGCAATGAAAAATGTGAGAGCACAGGGGATCTTGGGATTTAACAGGGGCAATGGTCAATGGGTAAGCATTGGTGTCCTAAGTTGGTGAGGATGTACATGGGATATCGTGTACAGGGAGTGAGGGACCGCTACACATAAAGTGAATGTCCTGATACTGTGGAGGGTACCTCATTCACATGGGGACTAATGATGAAATTTATCAAATGTCAATGATTTGAGCTTCAACAAGGGGTGGCTAAGAGGTCTCTGGCCAAGATGTTTGGTGTAATTCATCTAATGTTTGGAAAAACTAAGGTAGAGCTGGGTAATGATGAGTGTAATGGCTATATTTTGAATAGATGGCACAAATGAATTTGGTTCGTAACCTTTTATTTCTTGAAGTGGAGGACTTCGTAGTAGCAGTGGATGTAATTGGTTGAGTGGCGAGAAATGTGGTTTGTCTAGGGATTTGTATCAGATTACATAACTTGGGAAGAGTAGGGCATCGATTAGTGGGGTTCTCTTCTCTTTCACATAGTGTGCAAGGAGGTTTAACTTGGGGAGGACATGGAGCTGTGGGATATTTCTTCTTTTGTCTATCCCCAACTATGGTAGGGGTGCCAATAGTTAGGGTTGATGGTGGTGTGGCAGAAGCCTGTAATGGGATCTGCATTGGTATTCCCTCTGTTTGAGGAGGGAGAGATGGTTGAGGAACCATCGCGGGTGGATGAATATATCATACAGGGATGGAAAGCAACATGTTAGGAAGAGTAAGGTTTGAAACTACCTGGAATTCTTAGACACGAGGTGGGAGGTAGAAGAAGGGAATTTGGGTAATGGCTCAGGGAACTGTCTCTAAAAATGGGATTTTCCCCTAGAGGGGGGGGGGGGATATAGGATAAGTGGTGCAGTGGGGTTCTTAGGGAATTCATGAGGTAATATTTCTTAAATTGGTGGAACTTCGATGTGAGGAGAGGCATCGGTGGGAGAAGTAGTGGCTCTGATATCAATTCCATTAGAATATACTCAACACACTTATGCTAAAGGCTGTAGGAGGGGTGGTTCTCCATGATATTACCCTAGCAAGGATGGGTCCTTGAAAATGCTGGGACCCATATTGATGATCGAATAAGAATTTGAGCTAGTGCGGATAAGGGGTAGAATGTTATCGATGTTGGGAGAATGGTTAGGATTGTAATGTGTAATTTGGTCGATGGTGATGATTTTCCTATTGTGGGGGAACATCATCGTTTGAAATACAGAAGAGGATACTACCTTCATAGCATACATGTAGCCATGTCCAAACAATATATTGTAATCACGTGGGGCATCGATAACTTCAATGTCGATTAATTTGGCTTTTCCCCCAAGTTGTACGGGGACATTTTGGAATATGCCTTCAAGAGATGATGGTTGACCATCATAGGATCTCAAAGTGATGGCAGATGGTACTAGCTCAGAGGTGCCAAGTTTATTCCATACTGCTTTGGACATGATGCATGTTGACGCACCTTCATCGATGATACATCAATGAACTGTGAAGTTCTAGAGCTTAACTGATATCTAGAAATCTAACAGGTCAGGGAGACATGGTTCTTCACTATCTAGATCAAAGGTGATGAGTCTAGTATCAGCTGGGTCGACTTCCCCCAAGGAGGAAAGAAAGGATTTCTGCTAAGTTGGATAGGTTTAGAGGACCTCCAATATAGACATGGCTACAGGAGACTGAGCTAAGTCGTTGACTAGACTATAGTTATGGGATGCCCTAGCATGAGGGTTATGTACGTTTTGCCGTAAAGGCATACATGGTATACGGGGGTTTGGTTCAGTGTTAGAGCATGGAATCGTTAATGGTGGTATGGATGTAGCTGGAGCTGTTTTCGAGGTGGCTAGGGTAGATTCAGGGGGAACATCATACTGGTGACCATATGTTTGCAGAAGAATTTCTTCTTCGCTAGTAAGGAGGATGTTGCGATCAACCGGATTTCTAGGTTGAATGGGACCTAGGTTTTGATACTACCCTATTTGGGGTGGAGCAGGGTGTACCTTCTGTTGGGTATTCATCACAACTTGGTGTGGAATAGGGTTTTTCAAAATGGCCAGAGGTGGATGTTGTAAGTACTATTGTGGGGCCTGCTAAGGGGCAGACAACGCTGGAGGAAGTTTCACGTTCATGGATTATTTCATCCATTTGAAATAAAAAATTTGGGGGAAATGGTGAGTATAATTTCCAGACTCACCACTAAGAGCGCAAGGGAATTTCTTCCTAAGATTGTTGTTGTTCTTCCCTAGTCATTTTTTGTTTTTTTCCCCTTGGGGTCTTTGGTTGCCTTGATTCTGGTTTCCCCCAGTGGGATGGTTTTGTTGGGGGTTATTTCCTCTTGGTCCTGGGTTATTATTGTTTCGGTTTTTCCTTTTATTATTAGAATTATTTGACTGATGGGATGGATTTTCTTTATTCAAATATTCAAAATCCTGAAGTTGTTGAATGGAGGGATGAAGAAAATTAACGCCGACATGTTGGTGTCCTTGTGGAGGAGCAACTGAATGTGGATGACCAAGAAATGGAAAGTACATATTGTTTTGGGGGGTTGAGCCATATGGTGTATAAGAAGTTGAAGTACATCCACAAATGTTATGGTCGCATGTAGGGGTTGGGGGTGGACCCACACTTGATTGAGGGACTAGATGCATCTGGAGTACCAGTGGGGGTCCCCCCAACGATTGAGGGGAAAAAACAAGATATGGCTATTGGTAAGTGGGGGGAGGGTAATAAGGTGGCCTTCCATAGGGTTGCAGATACTAAGGTGCACCACAAATAGGTGACGATTTGCTGTAATGGTTGTGGTGCATCATGGAACCAATCAACCCATCCGCAACGTGGGACATGCCAGGTTTGTTCTGGCCAAATGGTATGGGTCTGGGTGCATCAGGTAACACTATGTATAAGTAACCTGATTGAGCATAGATGAGGTCAAATTGCTGGGCCTTGATGATGGATTCCTATTTTGACTGAGGAAAAGTGGATATGACATCCTCAATGATAACAAAAATGAGTGATTTGAGAAACCAATCAAGATATTGTTCTTTGGTGGTTTCTGCTTTACAAAAATTATGGCGCTGACACTATTCGTGGATGTGATCAGATGTATGGATAGTAGTAGTTTCTTTGAACTTCGAGAGAATTTCTAAGCCAGTATCATAACAAACTGGTATTTAGAAAAAGGACAAAAAGGTCTTGGCCAATGATTCAAAGGTGACATGGGACCCTAATTTTTTGTCCACGTACCATTTGGTTGGGGAACCTGTGAGAGTTCATTGAAACAAAATTAAGCAGATGGAATCATCCATGATGTTGTTTGAAGAGAACCATAAGTGTAATTTCATAACATGGTTGGCGGGATCATCCCCGAGTTTTCCTTCAAACTTTGGAATATCTGAAGGGACTTTGGTAGGCATATTGGGCCAAGTGGGATCATGAAAAATGGGATCATTCATGAGTTTGGTTAAATCAGGAATGTTAAAGGATGCCAAGTATGGCATAGGGAGATTTTGTGGAGGATTATGTTAAGAACCAAACATCAATATAGCATGGAAAAAACCACAGGAAAAGTACTCAACGCCTTGAAACTGAGATAATTTCAGATAATAAGCCTCTTCGAGGGGGCAACCTCCTTTTACCCCACTTAAAATGTTCAAGTACAAGATGATTCAA
>JASDQU010414740.1:0-10357 GCA_032191745.1 Picea mariana
CAACTTCTTGAATTAATTAAAAACTCCTTGGAAGGGGAATGACAAGGGAAGGTCTTCCTGAACCAGAACCAGAAGGAGCATAGGACCCTCCTTGAACAACTAATTAAACTCCTTGGAAGGGGAATGACAAGGGAAGGTCTTCGGTGAATGAAGGGAAGGTCTTCCTGAACCAGAAGAGACGAGGAAGGAACATAGTCCTGCTGAACAACTTCTCGGATTAAACTCCTTGGAAGGGGAATAAGAAGGGAAGGTCTTCGTGAACCAGAAGAGACGTAGAAGAAGGAGCAGAGTCCGAGTCGTCCGAGTCCTGATGAACCAGGACATCTGGAACAACATCTTGAATTGAATTAAACTCCTTAGAAGTTTGAATTTGAATACAAAGAAGTTTGAATTTCTTTAAAAATTAAAAATATGGAATTAAACTCCTCCAACTTAGAACTCTAACTTAGAATTTGAATACAAGAAGTTTGAATTTTAAGTTTAATTTGAATATAGTTGAAGTTTGACTTCAAACTTCAAACCGACCCTGAACTTAAGGAAGCTTACCCTATTTCTGGTTCACACCTGAACCTATTGAACATGAAAGGGTTCAATTTTTATTATTGATCAAGTTTGAACCTTAATGGTTCAATTTTTATTATTGATCAAGTTTGAACCTTAATGGTTCACAATTTTGCTCAGGGAGGCCTCTCTTCATGAATAAACGTTATTAAACGTCCACTGCGTATGATACAGACAATGAGCCAATCCCACACAATTATACATTCCGCACAAAATTGAATTGTGATCAGAACCTTCAAGAAAGCTTTGATGTGAGTCTCATGACAAATAAGAATCTCGTCTCGTGGATCAAATGTGTTAGATCACAGGGGCCAGAAAACCTGGCATTAGCATACAACTTCATATATTCATCTTAAATAATCTTATGATTTGAAGGGCGTTCTATTTAAATTTAAATAAATGGACAAACCATGGATACATGTACAAGCTGATAGCTGATGTCTCAAACAAATTCTTAAATATTAAAATCTATTTGCTCAAATGTACAGGACAGATCTCCACAAACAGACAGAAGAAAGCATGAGAGATGATATCTACATAATCTCCACAAACAGACAGAAGAAAGCATGAGAGATGATATCTACATAATATTGCTGCCAATCCTTTTGCACATGGAATTATGAGCTTTAACCATTAACGATTGCACCTCCGTTGGGGTGCAAAACCTGACCAGTGATATACGATGCATCCTGGGATGCGAGGAAGACGTAGGATGTGGCAACCTCAAAGGGTTGACCTGGTCTCTGCATGGGGACACTTTCAGCCCACTTGCCCTTCTCTACAGTCTCAGGAGGAAAAGATGCAGCTATGAGAGGAGTCCAGATGGGTCCAGGAGCCACTCCATTCACTCTAATTCCCCTCTTCACAAGTTGCAACGCCAGCCCTCTTGTGAACGCCACAATCGCCCCCTTTGTAGCGCAGTAATCCAATAATGATGGCTCCCCTTTATAAGCCACTATGGATGTCGTGTTAATGATACAACTCCCTTCCTGTCATGAAAATCAATGCAGGAATTAATCAGAGATATTGTTATTCTTACAATATGCAGAAGAACAGAACAGATTTAATGGTAGCTGCTTACCCCCATGTGCTTGAGGGAGTGGCGAGTGAGGAAGAACTGGGAAAAAACATTGCTTTTGAAAGTTCTTTCCAGCTGATCAGGCTTTATTTCTTCTATGCTCTCTTTGTAGAACTGCTCAGCTGCATTGTTCACAAGAATGTCGATACGCCCGAATTTCTCTACGACTCTCTCCACCACACGTTTGCACTGATCGTCGAAGCCAAGATCAGCACGAGAAGCCATGACTTTTGCTTTTCCATCGGTTAATTTGTTGATTGCGTCCAGAGTATCGTCCTTATCCTTTTCTTCCGTCTCTCCTTTATACACAATGGCCACATGAGCGCCCTCCAAGGCGAACAAGCAGGCTACAGAGCGACCGATACCCGAGTCCCCCCCTGTGATCAGAGCCACTCGGCCTTGTAACTTTCCTGCATTAATGAAGTCCATATGTTACAAGATTTTATAACAGATATGATGGGGAAAATCATAATCATATACCTGCAGGCTTGTAAGCTGGAGTGTAAAACTGGGGAGATGGTTGGAGCTTATGCTCTAGACCAGGATGCTGCTTCTGCTCCTGTGCTGGAATTTGGTCACGAGGATTTTCCACCACGCTGCTCATTTTATCCACTCGATCTAGTCTCTGTGATTGCTACCGAGAGTACTGAAGAGTCTTTGCCGTGCCTTTTTAATGTCAATTTTCAAGGTTTCAATTTGAAAGATTTATTAATCGTGGCTACAAACAGTGAGTTAGTGGCATGCAGAGGACACGTTTTGTATAAATTCATGCTCCTCACCACGTTTTGTAACACGTAACGTAACTTCCGCGGTATAAGACAGCACCGCAATGCTTATCAAATATTTGAAAGAAGCCTCTTTTCGTTCTCGCGCACAAAGAAACGTACGTTATTTGGTCTGTAAAACCGGATATATCCATCCATCTTTGACACAACACTTATTTGCAGACTTGTAATATATAGTTTGTAATATATAGTTTGAGTAGGCTTAATGGTGAAGACTTGTAATATACAGTCTGAGTGGGCCTAATGGTTAAGAATATGTGTTTCCTCTTAAGAGGTCACAGGTTCAAATCTAGAGTGGGATAGGGTATGTATACCTTCGTAGACTTTACCAGTCAAATCGTTAGGTGGAATATACCAATTTTGTACCAGGAAGTCTTAAGGCACTCAGTGATGTTAAGGCATCAGTTCAAGTTTCACTCAGTGATGTTAAGGCATCAGTTCAAAACTTGCTGGGACAAAAATCCAGCCATGTTAAGGGCTGGTGTTGATCTGTAATTGCCTTTTGACACGTGACATGAATGGTTATCCTTGCAAAGTTTTGACCCACAAAATATCTTTTGATGCCTCAAAATGACTCTAAAAGGTTGTGGATCCCAATCTCCAATACCACTTTCCAATTTTTCTGTCCAAAAAATACCAAGATAAATGACTATGTATCACAAATATATATAAACATTGACTATGTATTAAGTAAACCTATTTATTCTTTAAATCAACTAATCTCCTAACTACAAATGTAAATTTGAAAATAAATATACTCACAATGTTAAATGAGAATCATATAACATAATGGAACTATATTTGTATATATACATTAACTATGTATTAAGTAAAACTATTTGTTGTTTAAATCAACTAATCTCCTCCTAGTTATAAATGTAAATTTAAAAATAAATATACTCACAATGTTAAATGAAAATCATAAAACAAAATATAACTATTTAAATTATTCATTTTAATAATAATAAAAAAAATTAAAAAAAAAAACATTCTCACTCTTAGGTTCCATTTACATGATAATAACAAATAAAAATATATCATTGAAAAACAATGAATTTGCATTTTATAAATACTATGTTGGGCAGTGAACTTCACTATGCTAAACTATGACATGTACTACATATCAATCATGACCATGGTTTAAAATAGATCAAGTAATATCAAAATTGAAACAATTTAAGATATGCACTAAACTATCATTTATAATGACTTTCTATTTATAACTACATCCCATGGCGGAAACAATTAGAAAGGGAGCAATCTTAACAATACTATATTGTATATAAAAGGTTTGCATTATTCATAATAAATTATTGCATTAAAATTTAGGTCATTTATAATGACTTTCTATTTATAACTACATCCCATGGCGGAAACAATTAGAAAGGGAGCAATCTTAACAATACTATATTGTATATAAAAGATTTGCATTATTCATAATAAATTATTGCATTAAAATTTAGGTTGGGGAATTTGATTAAAAAAAATAGTTACACAAAATAAAAACTCATTTACAACAAATGTAATAACAATTCTTCTTCGAAAAAGAAGAATATAAAATGCATTGTAGGAAGATAAAATTGTTATACCATAGATCAACTATTTGTCTTAGCAATGGGCTTAAGTTCATCCTTTGGCTTTTCATCTTTTTGTTGATTGCATTTAACTGGAGAGAGGAAAATGTCACAATCAGTCATTCCAGTGCAGGCCATTAACTATGATTACAAACGCTAAATATTGGAAGAAAAAATGGCACAAGAATAATATGCAAATAAATCATCATGATGAATAATAAAAGAAATTATGTTAGGTGATCTTGCTTGAAGCCTAGTTTTTGGTATTTTTTTTAATAATAATCCTAATACTTCAAATACTTCAAATGAGAAGTTTGTTAGAAACAGTGTTACCAATATCTCGATAATATCTTAATGTTGGTGATATTATTTTCAAAATCAGGGTCAGCGATATTTTTTGATATTTTTATTCTTACAATATTGTTTTTTCATTCTTACGACATTTTTCAATATTTTTCGATACTTTCCCCGATGTTGTCGATATTTTCGTTTTCAGACCCTCGACGACATTTTGTCGATGCCGATGTTTGCAACATTAGTTAGAAATAAGTTTTCAGATTGTAGTGGCCGAAAGTCATTCTCTTATTTTGGCATGAAGAGTGATAAAACTGTCTCAAATTTGTAGTTATTTAGGATCCAAAGCCCTATGAGAGATGGAGAGAGGATGGACAAGTTTTGATCACATAGTTTGTTCATGTGTATATTGGTTATTTATTTGGTTTTTGAGGATTTAAAAAATGAAAATTCTATATAAGTAATAAGAAATTATATTAGAACTAATTATTTGAGATATAAAGATATGTAAAAAAATTACTTTATGACTTTAGAATATATTAATGTTTATTTATATTTTGTGTAAAACAATCTATCTCAATTCATAAGTGAAAATGATTTGTTTAATGAACAATGATATATAGGGAGGTAAACTCCTTTGTAATAAGTGCATCAGTTATTCATTGATAATATCATATGGTGTTATTGTGAGTATCTTTGTTTGAGGTTAGTTATGTGACTTGATATTATCTAGGGTTTCCTCATTTAGTGATCTAGCTTTCCTCATTTAGTGATCTATCTCAATTTGTAATATGGTATTAACACATGAAGTTGTATCAAGAAATAAAAGGTTTCAATTTGCATTTGTTGGTAATTATTTTTTAGTAGTGAAAAAGATCAGATATGATCAGTCATGGAAACCAATGGGGAATTATCAAAGGAACTGAGGAAACACCTGTGAACAAGTTGATAGAATGGGAGAGCAGAGATGATAAGGCAAAATCCATTATTGGTCATGCTCTCTCATATTTAGAACTACATCACATAGATTTGGACAAATCATCCAAGGAGATATGGAAGAATCTCAACAAGTTATTTCGAGCACAAGTGGTGAATGCAAATTTTTCCTTGAAATTGCAGTTATTCAACTTTAAGATGCCAGCTGAAGCCACCATCTCAAGTCACCTCAACAATCTGAGATATATTATCAGACAACTTGCAGAAGTCAAGGTAGTAGTTGATGAGGAGGATGCCAATGCTATTCTCTTGAACATGTTTTCGCCTAAATATAGTAATGCTATCTTTACCCTGAGTTAGCTACCTTCACAAAGTCTGGACGAAATGATTGCAGCATTGTTAACAGAAGAAAAGAGAACCACTAAAGGTGATATCCAATAAGAACTTTCATTCTATGCAAGAAACAACTTCAATAGATCAACAGAAGACAAAGAGGAAATAAAATGCCACTATTGCAAGAAGTTGGGTCGTACAGCTTGGAATTGTAGACAATGAGCCAATGGCGTTCTTAAGGGAAAGGTCAAATATAGACAACATATAGCGAGTATAGCCATGATTGAATATCCACCGAATGTTGACAATGGTGAAGAATATACTGAAGAAAGGAGAATTTATGCATTAGAAGCTCGTTCTTTGAAGATAGGAAGGGATCATTTAACAACTCAAAATTGGTTGTTTCCCAATTAGTTCATAAGTAGTGGATCTAGGGAAAGATATCCCATTAGTTGGAGAGCCATGCATGTGGTTTGCAGTCCACTAGTGAGGTTATGTGACATGCATGTGGATTGCAGCCTATTAGTGAGGTTATGTGACATGCATGTGGATTGTTTTCTAGTAATTGACTTTTGGAGATTCATGATTCGAGAGTTCAAGGATGTGGAATCCAAGAACTCAGGAATTCAACTCAGCAGCTACATTGTTACGAAAATTATGAGGCAACTTGATGTAGCTCAAACTGGTCCACAAACTGTGTTTAAAGAAGCTTCTAAAGGACATTACTAATGTTTAGTGTTTAGTTTATGTTTTTTACATTTAGTATATGTATTTGATTTCAGTTTGTTTCAACAATGTACGCCTTATGGGGGGTATTAGAGATATAAGGTTTACTATGTAATAAAGTCACTTTATGACTTTAGAATATGTTAATGTTCATTTTTTTGTGTAAAACAATCTATCCCGCATTCATAAGTGGAAACGATTTTCTTAATGAACAATGATACATAAGGAGTAAACTCCTTTGTAATAAGTGCACCAATTATTCATTGATAATATCATATGGTGTTATTGTGAGTATATTTGTTTGATCTTAGTTATGTGACTCAACCCTACCTAGAGTTTCCTCATTTTGTGATCTAGCTCATTTTGTAATACTAAAACATTTAAGGATTCCTTAGAGCTATTGTTAGAATGTGGTCAAAAAATTAATATTGATACAATTTTTTTAACTAGTATTGGAAGGTGACAATTTTTTTAACTAATATTGGAAGGTGATATTAGTTATCAATGTAATAAGCATCAAAAATGCTAAAATTACTATTATCCTTGGGTAGAGTTTATTTATCAATGAGCTAATGTTGCTTATTGATTTGCTTATTGATTTGGTTGATGGCTTTGCATAAACAATAGGTTTTTTTATGCAGTGTGGTTTTGCAACATGTCAAACTTGAAATCACCAACAATTATAGTATGTTTTTTTGGTGGAATGTTTAATGCTATGGTACTTACTGAGCGAAAATTTTTTGTCAACGTA
Organism: Picea mariana; assembly: GCA_032191745.1. NCBI lineage: Eukaryota > Viridiplantae > Streptophyta > Pinopsida > Pinales > Pinaceae > Picea > Picea mariana. The sequence continues at coordinate 7,039 of JASDQU010414740.1, forward strand.
ACAATAATGTTAGTGACATGAAAGTGAATGGCAATTGATTCAATATAATATATGGAAATTTTTTTAGTATTCATCAACTACTATGTATTTTTTTATATCATGTAACAATGCCATCAAGGTGAAAGTTTGATAGATAACAAGAGTTCTTTGCAAGTATACTCTCTTTTGCAATAAAGTTTGTTTGTATTTCTCGTAACATGTTAGCTTTGATGAATACTCTCTTTTGCAATAAAGTTTGTTTGTATTTCTCGTAAACATAACATGTTAGCTTTGATGAGATCATGATTTTTAATAATATTTTTAATATGAAAAGGCAAGATTCATGTTTTCAATGAACATATGACCAAATGATTTTCTTTTGTTATTAAATGGAAACCATATTCAAGTTGCCAATATGCCTTTGTTTGAATCCTTTTCATTTCGGAAGTAATATGATAAGAGTGAAATTGGTTTTCTGCAATTTGCTTATGAGATATACTAATTGGATGTCTCTAATATGAGAAAGTGTTTTTTAAACAAGTCCATGTTGTTTAATTCCAATGGAGTCAAATACCAAAGCATCCATTGTAAGGCCACATGAATTGTGTATTGTTTGTGTACATGTAAATTGGACTTGGAATTGTTGTTAGACAAAAGGTATTTTATTTGTTCAAGTCATTTATTTAGAAACTTTTTTGATAGGTGTCCAATTATGAGAAATGTTGGTTATGATTAAATGGTGCATTGTATGTTTTAAACTTGGTTAATTGTTTTTTTTTTAATTCAATCCACACAATATCAACTTTTCCTTTGGCGTAGTGCCTAAAAATACCATCTATGTCATTTACTAAGACATATTGAATGGTATACTTACATGCAATTAATTTAACAAGTATATTTCATTCTAGCAAAAGTGTAAAAGGTAGATGCATTTTCTTGTTTTTAAAGGTGTGTTTTTCCATGGGATTTGTTTTCTTATCATATGCTTCTAATGTGTATGTTTTAATTGTAGAAGTGTCAATATTGTCTAATTATGTTTTTCAACATCTTTGTTCATATGGAAAAGGTACATAAGCATTGGATAATTTGGTGGACATCTAAAACAATGTTTGTTCTCGTTAATATCATATGTTGCTTGACAATAGGTCTTAATGTGAAGATATGACACTTGGGAGTTAGTTAAGATCATCTTGGTCTAATGTGTATTTAGGTAAGTGAGTTTCCTTAGTGTGTTTCCTTAATATGCATTAGTATGCATTTGTAGTTATGTAATCTGACGGTCATGATATGTTCTAGACATTAATTGTTTCAACATTTGATATTTTCTTCAATACTATCAAATATATTGATCTATGGCTTAAAACTTGATTGCTCCATGATCTCTATTTAAATAGTATGGAGGGTCATTTGTCGATGATCGATTGTTTCATATGTATTTTTTTTATTTTGCATTAATATGTTGCCTCAAGTGGTCGCACTAGCTGGGATCATGCATTGTTTCCTTGTTTCAAGGTTTTAACCACATAATACATTGGTGTACTAATTTTTCATATTCTTTTGTGATCAGTTGTTTAAGATGTTTGACCTGTATGAAAATACTCTATTTGTCAAACATGGTATTAGAGTCTGTATGAAGACCAACTCTCATGGATAATCAAGATCTTGAACCTGTGTCACCAAATTCATCAAATGATTTATATATTATACTATTTATTTGCATTTTTGGTTGAGAGGGTTGTTCCATTTCATCTAGAGTGCAACTTTAAGTTGGAAACACTTTTCGTTCACCTAAAAATGTTTTCGTTTGCCCAAGATACAACCATTTTTGTCATGTCTGCAGGTATATATACTCCTTATTTTCTATGTTTTATGGTCTGCGTATGCTCTTTGTCGTGTGCCTTGTGTGATCTCAACAAATAAAAAACATGGTGTAAAATGTTTTCTTTTATGCATAGTTGTTTTCTCTATGTAATCTCAACAAATCATAAACAAAGATCAAACTTGCATTTTTTGGGTAGGTTAACTTAATTTTAACCTCATTCTTGTAAAGTTTTAGATTTGGTTTTTTTTTTCGAAATTTTGTTTGTTTTTTTGTGCAATTGTGTTGGTGCAAGATATATAACAAATGTTATGAAGGAGGATGGTTTTTTTAACCATTTTCCTGAAATTATGTGCTTACCCCAAAAACGTAAATGTTATGAAGGAGGATGGGTTTTTTTTAACTATTTTCCTCAAAGTATGTGATCGTTGGGTATGTGTGTATATATTATGTGTTATGTGTGATTAACGCACAGGGGGGTTTGAGGGGGGCGAAATCCCCCCACACGGGGGTTCGGGGGCAGTGCCCCCGAGAAAAAAAAATTGCCTCAGGAAACATGTCGCATTTTTGCCTCGTTTTTTGTGTTGCCTCGATTTCCGTGTCCATTGTTGAGCGGTTTTTAGACACATGGTTTTTTTCTGATGGTTTTCTATTTTCGGTTAAGGAATTAGGGTTGTTGACTAATCCAGATCATTGGGTTAGGGTTTTGGATGCTGCTAGCTCCTATATGTATATTGTATTTTAAACAATGTATCACTATGAATGGATATATAATATGTTGGTTTTCCCAGTTTGGGTTTCCAAGGGAAAAATATATGTGTAATGTTTGTATTTTCCATTGTATATTTTCTGTTCTTTTACTGAAAATCTATTTGCAGTAAATATTGTACAAGTTTAAAATCTACATTTGGTATCAGAGCTTTGTTGGCTTCAGGGGGATGCCTTTGTGGTCAAGGGTTTTGATCGGGACTACAATAAGCCTTGTTACAGTGAGAGATTTGTGGTATTGATTTTTCAGGTGAAAAGAAATGGCAAGCAATTCGAAAATGGAGATTGAGAAGTTTAATCGAAAAATTTTTGAGCTGTGGAAGCTCAATATGGAAGATCTGTTGGTGGACATAAATCAGTGGATAGTGATAGATCCAGGCACTGCATCTATAGGAAATTCAGTAAATGACTGGAAAATTTCGAATCGGAAGGCGAAGAGCACAATCTGACTGTGTCTCTCAGATTCAGTATAACTGAATGTGTTAGAGGAAGCTACAACCAAGGATTTATGGGATAAGCTGGGGAAGTTGTATCAGTCTAAGTCCCTACTAAATAAAATATTCTTGAGAAAGAAGTTGTATAACCTGAGGATGAGAGATGGAGACTCGGTGGTAGAGCATTTGAACACATTCAATACTGTGGTAAGTTAGTTAGTATATGTTGAGATTAAAATTCCAGATGAAGATAAGTGTATCAGTTTATTGTGTTCTTTACCAGACTCATGGGATAATCTGGTTGTGGCCATAGGTAGTA
>JASDQU010414757.1:0-10245 GCA_032191745.1 Picea mariana
CAACCAGTGATCAAAAAATCATCGACATACAGAACTAAAAGTAGAAGTGAATCAACCATCCTAAGCATGTATACATTCGGTTCTGATTTACAATGTACAAAGTTCTGCGACAATAGGTAGGAGTCCATTTTGGCATACCATGCTTTCAGAGCCTGCTTGAGGCCATAAAGTGACTTCTTTAGTCGACAAACCAAAGATGAGTCCTGCATAAATCCCTGGGGCTACTCCATGTAGATCTCCATAGAGAGATCACCATGAAGAAATGAATTCTTCGTGTCCATTTGATGGACTGCCCATCCCTTGGATGCTGCAATGGAAAGGGCCAATCGAATGGAATCCATCTTCGCTACTGGAGCGAAGGTCTCATCATATTCAATACCATGAACCTGTTGAAATCCTTTGGCTACAAGCTTGGATTTGTATCTGTTGATCTGTCCATCTGTTGCGCTCTTGGTCCTGTAGACCCATCTGCATCTGACAAGTTTCCTCCCAGAAGGAAGGGCAACCAGATCCCAAGTCTGGTTCTCGAGGAGGGAGTTGTACTCCTCTTGCATAATGGATTCCCAAAAGGGATTTCCAGCAGCCTCACCATAAGACTATGGATCTGAATACTGAACCAAGAAAGGATACCTTGGAGGCAATGGTTTAGTGGAAGTAAGTGAAACAGGAGGCTCCTCGAAATCATATCGAGTCCTCCTAGTATCGGCTAGATCACCTACGAGATCCCCTGCATCCTGAAGAGTAGTTTGTGCCCACTTGGGCCTCTACTCCAGCTCTGCAACTGCATTTGGATGCTCTGACTCTGCATCTGACTTTACTGACTCTGAATCTGAATCTGAATACTCTGAGTCCTCTGAATCATAACTCTCATCTGAAGAAGAGTTGTCATGTGCATGCTCATCATCTCGGACAGGTGGAAGAGTGAAGGTGTCTTCATGAAGCTATTGAGGTACATGAAAGACACTTTCCTCGAATTGGACACTATGCTCAATGATGAGGCGGTCTAAGGAAAAATCAATAAGCCGATATCCCTTCACACTGTTAGGGTAGCTAAAAAAAATGCACTATGTGCTCTGTGGATCAAGTGCCTTCCTTTTTTCAGAGGGAATCTGGGCCCATGCATGAGAACCAAAAATGCGAAAGTGGGTCACTTATGGTTTGAGGTCACTCCAAGCCTCGTAGGGGGTCTTATCCTTGACAGATCTATGGGGAGATCTATTTTGGATGTATGTTTCATAGTTAAGTTCTTTGAACAATAGTCTATGTGGTAGTGACTTTGCATGCAACATGCAAGATGCCATCTCCTTTAGAGATCTGTTTTTTCGCTCAACAACTCTGTTTTTTTGTGGAGTGTAGGGAACTGTATGCTGCAATTGAATCCCTGCCTCATGGAAAAGATTATGGATATCATGATTTACATAATCTCCCCCATTATCAATTCAAAGGACTTTGATCTTCTTTCTGGACTGTGTCTCAACCAAAGCTTTGAAATCTTTAAGGTGTTAGAAGACCTCAAATATTTTCCTGAGAAAGTAGATCCATGTAGAACGTGAGAAATCATCAACAAAAATGAGAAAAAACCTCGCTTTGTTGATCGATGGATGCGGAAAAGGACCCACAAGGTCACTGTGGATTATATCTAAAGGTGCGGAAGCTCGCTGAGACTTTCCCTTGTCGAATTTCTCTTGAGGGTGTTTTCCGAGAACACATCCCTCACATACTCCCTTGGAGAAATGGATGTTTGGTAGACCATCAACTAATTTGTTCTTGCTAAGCTGTTGCATGTATCTGAAATTCAAATGGTCAAACCTTTCATTTCATATCCTACTACTTTCATCAACATGAGTAAGTGGTAAAGCATAATCAAGTTCAATGAATTCATAAAATGTATACAATCTAGACTAATGATTTACCTCACCGGTAACAACCCTAGAGTTGGTTTGCATGTCATAGATGTCCACAGAATTTGGTGTGAAGATGACTTTCTTTCAGGTGCCGAAATTCGTCATCTGATACATAGAGAGAAAGATGACAGAAATCTTGGGAACATGCAACACGTTCTCGAAGCTTCCGTTGGTGAGTTCAATCCTTCCTTTGTCGGTGACTTTGACAAAAGAGTTGTCCTCCATCAAAATAGGAGGACCTTTACATGCATTCAAATAAGAATAGACTGCTTCTGAGGAAACCATGTGAGCTGATGCTCCTGAATCTATGATCCAAGCATCGAGAGAGGAGTTTATGGCAATCAAGACATGGCTATAATTGCCTTTCTTGGAATTCAGATCTTCTAGCTTCTTCTTCTTTGCACCCTCGAGGATGCGATCTCCAAGGTTGTTTTGTTGAAGTATCTGAGACATCAGATATATTTTTTTTTGCATGCATGCAGATTCCAAATGGAATCCTTTGTGATAGTATGTGCATTTCTCTCCTTTTCTTCCCTTTTCTCCTTTGGATCCAGAGGCATCGGTGAAGGGTTTTGTGTACCGTTCCTTCTTCGTATGTGCATGAGATTTTTTCTTATCTTTATCTTTATATTTCTGATATTTGTGGCTGACATCATGCATAGTGAGTGCATGTTCCCTTGGGGCTTTCATTGTGCCCATGTTGATGAGCTTGGTTTTCTCTTGTGTCAAGGATTCGATAAAGTCCTCAAAAGAAGGAATCTTCCAGGTGGCTCCAGAGGTGAATCTGATAGTATGGAATGTAGATACAAATACAAAGAATTCAGGACCAATCTTGGAGAGAATGGTGAGAACCATTTGTTTCTCCCCCTTCGATTTATCAACCCCGCAAGCTTTGAGTTGCGACAGTAAATCCTTGAATTTTGTAAAGAAATCTTGGATATTCTCGAAGCTTTTTGGATCCAATGTGAGAAGCTCCACCTCCAGCATGTGTCCCCTCATCTCATCCTATTTGCCAAAAATTCCTTCCAAGATGGTCCAATATTCATTGGGAGTCTTACAGGAAGATATATGAAAAAGGAGATCGGGAGAAATAAGGCTGCAAATTGTTCTGAGTGCCTCATCCATGCAATTTAAGTACTTGGATTTTTCTATGGCTGATGTTATCTCTATATCTGTATTCATGTTTAAACTATACAACCCTCTAGATCATATATGTATGGATATTTTCTCCATCCATGCAAAATAGTTGTAAGGTGTAAGAATGAATTCTTTTTGGAATTCCATGTTTCCGATGTCTTCAATCTTTTGAACATGCAAATTTTTTTTGTGTATCTTTTTCTTAGCAGTTCGTCAGCTCTGATACCATGTAAATGTGTTTAACTTGCACATAATTGATCTAGATAAACAATAATACACACATTTCTAGAGAGAATTGGAGAAAGAAGAAGAAGGAGAGAAAGAATGGAAGAATTCTCATTAACCGTTGTGAATAATGAATAATTTACACATGATATACTCTGTATAACTCAATGAGTTTGACTTGAGGTGAACCAAGTCGCCATACTGGTGGTCTAGAGTGATATGGACACACACCAACAGTTACGGGAGTGAACTGCCACATATTCTAGTGTCTCGGGCAGTTACGGGAGTGAACTGCCACCTAGTTGAGTTAACTAGTCAACTAGTCTTCAATTAATTGACTAAAAAGAGAGTAGTGAGGAGTTAACTAAGGGAATCAAGGCTAATGCACCACTCTGGTGATGATACCAAGGCAAGGTCGAACTAGCATGGTGATGATCCCAATGTTGCATGGTGATGATCCCAATGCAACATCTAAACTCAACTCAACTAGTCAAACTGAAGTATGAACTGAAAGAGAATATTCTCCAGGGGGAATATTCTCTCCTAAAATATAGTAGACTAGATAATGACTAATTATGACTAATAAACAAATAAAAACCTTAGGAAAAATAAATCCTAGGTGTGTGTGAAGTAACAAGTAACTCCAACAGTTACTTTAAGAGGTTCTTGTAGTTTGTCAATAGTCAATAATATAAAATTGTTATATTTAATTATATTGTAATGGCATGTTGCATTCCTAATTATTGTTTATTCCATTGAGTTTATGTGTACGATATTTAGAATTTGTTAATAATTTACTTTAAAATATTATATTAAAAAAACTATAATAAAATTCAATCTACTTCTTTGTTCATATCTTTAAATAAATATAGACTCCTCATTCTAAATAATTGGTTAAAAAGTATGATCTTTTCCAAAAAATTGTATAAAGTCCATTTAATTGAGAGAAACATGGACAACTCTAAATTTTAATATGACACATTTAATATAAGTGTATGTACTGTGTTTGGATGTACAGAAACCAATCATGAATGGGTATGATTAATTTTTTATTTAGTATTTAAGGTGTTAGTTATAAATTCAATATAATGATTATATATCCATTTCATTAGAATACGATTGTGTAAGGTTTCCTGAAAACTCAGACCATATAAAATAATAATAATAATAATGTTCCATGATATTGAGTTAGAGTACACAGTACATTATAATAAATTTGGATATAAATACCATTTAAGTGGTTACACTCGTTACTTAATTTAAATTTTATAACACTTTTAAAGGAGAGTTTGTATAACTAAAATTATAGTTCGAAACATTTACTACTTCACATTTTGAATTTTTTTTTTAATTTGAATTAATAAAACTTGAACATCCCAAGAATAAACAAGAATAAACAAGGTTGTATGGCAGCATAGTCTCTACCAACAAGGTTAGAAAGTAAATTGTGGAAAAAGGGGTCGAATTGTAAATGACGGAAATGTTGTGTGCAACATGTATATCATAGAACATGGGGCAAAAGTAAATGACACTTGGCATGTAGAGCACCATTTATTTTTCAAAAGTATATAACAAACTACAAATTTGTTGACATTAGAAGAAAAAATTTGGAGATTTAAATGCATTTTCCATATGGACTGGTGAAAGATAAAAATGTATGAAGACATAAATTTAAAAGGAGATACGAAAATAGTTTTATTTGAAATATGTAAAAAACATAAAAGTTTGTTACATACCACTGGAAATTTTGAAATGTATATGACATAAATGTTGTATGAAACATATATATCACAGAACATGGGGTATAAGTAAATGACGCTTGGCATGTAGAGCACCATTTATTTTGAAATATATAAAAAAATAAAAGTATGTTACATATAAAAATTTAAATGCATTTGTCAATATGGCGCATAAGTAAATGACATTTGGCATGTAGAGTACCATTTATTTTGAAATATATAAAAAAATAAAAGTCTGTTACATATAAAAATTTAAATGCATTTGTCATACAGACTGGTGAAAGATAAAAATGTATGAAGACATAAATTTAAAAGGAGATAAGAAAACAGTTTTATTTGAACTATGTCAAAAAATAAAAGTTTGTTATATACTACTAGAAATTTTGAAATATACAAAAAAATTAAAGTCTGTTACATATTAATCAAAATTTCAATGTGTTTGTCATGTAGAATTGGATTGGGGCTCCCACGGACCATTAGAGAAATATGTACAAGAAACAGGACTGTAGAAAGAAGATAGAGTGCAATACCTGCAAAAAAAATAAATTGAAAGGTATAAGTGTTTGCCTACACATCTCTTTTTAAGAAAGTGGAATAATTCGGTTGATAAACAAAGTAGGATGCGATCAATAGACTTACAGTGAGGGTACATATGATCTCTTTCGCTATTTAATTGTGGTTGTCATTTCATTGATGTTGCCAATGGCTGTCATTTCAATGATGTCATCAATGGCTATTGGAATCTTGGAAACTACATGTTTCCTTTCGTCGACGACCTGCTTCAATTTTCTTTCAAGACATTCTTGAATGTAGCTTCTCATTGGGGCAATGCTGATTTCATTCCAGATTTTTATGTTGAAAATATTATTTTCTAATTCCCAGAAGTTGATAGAAAGATTACATAGAGCCTGATGAATTTCAACATTCTGCACTGAATATTTGACTAGCCATTCATCGACGTGAGCTTTATCAAAGTGAAGGATGCTATAAAAATTTTCCAGAGAAAAGGCCTTAATCATAGCAACTTGATTATCAAACTCTTGTCTGGTTAAGGGAAAGGATTTTGCGATTAAGTCAGGGCCTTGGAAGTCATTGGTCTTTCCAGCTAAGTCTATTCTTGACGGCCTTGTGAATAATTTATCTTTCTTTGATATGGATTGTTCACATGACTGAACAATGAGAGGCAGGTTCTTCACTTTTTCTTTCCAACATGCATTCAATTAACCAATCTAGTTTTTGGATGGAAGATCTTGTTCTCTTCTTTTTGTTTCTGTCATATTGTTGACAATGGTGCCAAAAAGAAGGACCATTTTTAAAAAGAAATGTTCTTCATCTTTTAACTCTACCTGCAAATGTTCGAGAAAACTATGTGCCTTGGTTCCAAGGGAAGTGATGGTTTGTGGTGTTTTCCATGCCTCGGTAACCAGTGCCATTCTTTTCTTGATATTATTCTCCACATATCCTCTACAGAATGCCAGGAGGGTGGAGGATGCTTTTACGTTGGCTGCAAGGGTGGTAGACATGGCTATTGCCAAAGGATTGACAAGCAATGGAATAGGAATGAAATCCCTTTACAATTCCTTGAATCGATCCTTCAGTCTGGCATTCTCGGTCTCGATGCCTCCAATGGAATCATGAAGTGGTTCTCCGCTCGCAGTGTAAAGTCGACAGATTTGGGATGGCTGCATGTTGGCAAGGGAAACCTCTAAACGAGATTTCCCTTTCTTATTTTTAGCATCTTTTTTCTCAATTATCAATTTTTTGGATTGGCTATCAAAAACAATGCTTTGGAACATGAAGGGTTCATCTTCGTCAAAATTTTCCGTAACAGATATGTCCATTGGACGACTATGTTGGATGGCGTCTTAGGGTTGATGAAGGAAGCATATCATGCTATATAGATCAGTGTCAAGTTCCATGTTCACTATGAATTTTTGGCTCTTCTGCATGCCCCACATTTGTTTCTCTTCTTATCTACTGGAAGCTTGTGAGAACTATCAATTTTACAATGAGGAGGGTTGTTATCTCCTCCTCTGTTTGAATAACTTTAAGTTTTTTTGTTGCTGTGGTGGGTCATTTGAGCAATGCTTCAGGATGTCATACTTTTTGGAGTGCTACTTTTCGATTGAACTCTCTTGTCACCGAGGCCTTTCCCCTATTGCGTGCACAATTTAGTGCAACTTGGCACTCTGTCGACATCGTCGACATCAAAGGCAAGATTTTTTCCGCCACTATATTTGTTTTCTGGGAAGTGTTTTTTTACAAAACAGTCGCCAATGCCAAGTTTTTGTTAAAGTTGTCGAAAAATATTATAGGGGTCGAACCCTCTAATGATTTCAGCATATCTCAGGTTGGAGATGCTAGAATGCACTGTGAATTCGTCAATTTTCTTGACGTTTTTCAAGGCAAAGGAATGAACTATTTTTTTTCTTCTTTTGCAACAGATGCAATCAGTAATTGTATTGCCATGCTACTTCTGCAACAAACATTATATCTGTAATGTGACATGGAAGGAGAGCAGGTATTTTCGTGGAGCCAAAAATTTTGGCAAATATGTAACAGACAACGAATGGCATGAGTACAAGAAGAATGTACAGAGGATTGTCAGCATATTTACATGCAACATATACTTGTCATTGATGGCAAGTACAGTAGTGGTTATGGCTTGAGTACAACAGCGATGATCGACAGAGTAGTGATAATCGGGGAAGAGCATCAACTGTGTTTGTTGGATCTCTTTCTGAATTCATGATGGCTGTCAGATCTGAATGAAGACAAGAAGAGCGCACTGAATAGGAGGATAGATCTCAGACGTTAGATCCAAGCGAAGGACCCGAACATCATTGGATCAAGAATAACATGCACGTTATTTAAAGTGCAAGGAGAAATGGGCGTAATCGCAATAGGCAAAATCGTGACTTCATCTGAGCCGTCAAATCAAGATCACATATGAACCGTTGATCATAGTTTTGAGGATCGTGTGTTGGAAATGTCAAAGAAACAATGCAACAGGAATCCCAATTTCTCGATATGAAAAATCTCGTCGTAATCTGAGCCGTCAAATCAAGATCACATCTGAATCATTGATCGGAGTTTCGAGGATCACATGTTGGAAATGTCTAAGAAACAATGCAACAGGAATCCCAATTTCTCGATATGAAAAATCCTGGCGTATCTTAGCCATCGAATCAAGATCAAATCTGAATCGTCGACCCGACTCACGTCAGCAGACCACGTCAGCTAGGAACACATGGCACAACCAGGGAATGACAAGTGTCAGACTAATTCAACATTTCAGACACATGTAAGTCACGAATCAGAGTGACACATGGCAGTATTCAACACGTGTCAATCCATGTGTGACGTCAGCAGATGGACACCTTGTCGGAGTTTCGGGGATCGAGAGTTGGAGATGTCAAAGTTTATTAACATCGGGAATCCCGATTTCACGATGAGGGAAATCTTGACTTAATCTGAACCGTTAGATCAAGCTCAGATCTGGACTGTTGATCTAACTCCATGTTGGAGTTTCGAGGATTGAGAGTTGGAGATGTCAAAGTTTTTTAACATCAGTCCCTATATCACGATGAGTGAAATCCCGACTTAATCTGGACCGTTGATCTGACTTCTTCATGGAGTTTCAGGGATCGGGATTTGTAGGTGACAAAAACTCTGAACACCAAGAATGCCGAAATCGCGATGTGTGAAATCTCGATTGGATCTGAACCATTGATCTGACTTCTTCAAGGAGTTTCAGGGATCAGGATTTGTAAGTGAAAAAAACTATGATAGCAAGGAATGTCGAAATCCAATTTAAAGGGAAGATTTATAAAGTTCATCCAATGGTGAGGATAAACTTGAATGTGATCAGAGTGTTACTGTTCTTTCTCACAGATTAACTTTTCAGTTACAAATCCATTAGTGAAATGGACTCATGATTGCCAATCAGTTGGCGTTTCAATTGTTAGGACAGTTGTCCTTGTTTTGCCTAAGGAAATGCGAATTGGAACCATCGGGGAGATGTGTAGAAAATAAAATGAGACAGAATGTGAATGGGTGGCTGTTCTGTAAGTGAAAAAGAATGAAACTCTAAGAATAGAGAAGAAGAGGATGCGCAGGAGGAGATTGACTATATGTGAAATGTGAGATGAAATGAAAACAAGAATAACAGAACGAGTTGAAGAAGATAAGAATGAGAGCACGAGTTGATGCAGAGCATACCTACTGAACAGACAGAGGAAGAGAAGAGTAGCAGAACAGTGTGAAGAAGATCATATTTACAGAACAAAGAAAGATTGGTAAGAGCTGATTTATCTGTAAAGTTGAATGTTTATTTAGTCATTGATATTCTAGGGAGGTTGGGAGGTGCTTGGGAGGACTGTTGTCCTCAGAGGTTCAAGTGGAATCTTGAATACAGGAAGTTGTAGCTTCCATCTGGTTGGAGCCAGAGAAACCAGGGTGGTAGGGTGGTGCAAGGGAGAACAAGTGTTCTCTGTTATACAGGTTGGAGGCTGTGTAACTGGAAGTTGGTGCTTCCATCCAGTTGGTGCTGGAACATTCAGGAAGTTGGTGATTCCATCCAGTTGGTGCTGGAATATTCAGGGAGTTGGTGCTTCCTTCTAGTGGGTGCTAGAGAAACCAGAGAGTTGTTGCTCTCAAATAATTTGCAGCTTTTAAAACAAAGGTAGCAACCTCACATTGAGTTGGTGCTCAATTAAAGATGATGTACAGAACTTAAAAGACTGCCTATCATTTCGAAGAAGAAGAGGTTTTCTCCCTTTATGGGTTTCCTCGTGAAAATCTGTCCCTGTGTATACCTTGTGTGTGACTGATGCTTTTTACTTTTACTATCCATATGCTATATAATGTTGATGATCACTTGAAGAAAGATTAAGAATTTATTAATAGACTAAAAATTGTTTAATCTCAAATACAACTGATTCAACCCCCCCTCCCCTCTCAGTTGTATCAGTAATTTCAACAATTGGTATCAGAGCCGGTTCCTTTTATTTAAAGGTAGATCTGTAAGCTTAAACGTGACAAGTCATGAAGGGACTTCAGCCTCTAAGCCCCCTCTGTTTGATGGAACAAATTTTGCCTTCTGGAAGATTAGAATGAGAACATATTTAATGGCCTTGGGTGCTGATGTTTGGGATGTAGTAGAGACTTGATATACAAAGCCTGTTGTGCTAGCCACCAAGGATGATAAGTTAGAGTTTAGTTCTAACGCTAAGGGGATG
>JASDQU010414758.1:0-10356 GCA_032191745.1 Picea mariana
AAGTCCAACGCCCAAGTATAAGTCCCACCTAAACGTAATAATGAAAAGTGTCTAACAAAGCATTATCTTATGCAATTAAGGATGACAAGTCACAAGTTATATTCAGTGGAACAACAATATCATTCAATTATCCAATTCCAATAATTATGGAAAAATTGCGTAAGATGGATAAGATATTCTAATACTTTTCATTATCAATATAAACTATAAGATCAGATCTGAAATATTTATAACAGCAATAGAAATGCAAGATCCATAAGCTCTTTATCAGYARTAAACACTTCAAAATCATCCAAGCAAATCAAGAGATGACAATGTAAAGATACTTGGCCATTTTTCCAATAAGCTACTATTGCCTAAGAGTGATTGTCCAATGATTTCTCAACARTTATTGTGCCCTAACCAGAATTTATGCAAATTGTAACAGCATCAAAACTCTCTAGATCAGCAAGATAATCCTTAAACAAGCCCACAACATTACTTGGAATACTTTATAAGCGATCTCCAATAACTTTCTAGTGAAAGAGGCACGTTATCCAACAATTTCCAAGTAAATATGAAGCATATGCCACATCTGATATGTGATATTGTAGCAGAGAAATCAGCAAAGAAAACAATCCAAAATATGCCCAACTAGCCTTCTAAACTAACTAGAACACTTAAGAAATGTTAGCAATTAACTAGGAAATAAAACTATTTAGACTAGCACACTAAACTAGGAATTAGAATAAGTTGTCCTAAACTAATTCTCTACATAAAATTTCAGCTTTATGGTTGTAGCTTTCAGTGAGGTACAGCAGATTATCTAGCCACTAAATCGAAAATCTAATATGTTAGAATTAAATCCCTACTCAAACCACACAATTTAGACTATCCACTTGTTAAATTTGACCCTAAAATGAAAAAGATATAGCAACCTAGGCTTAGTAAAAGTAGGTAAAAATTGCAGAAAAAAATGGTTTGAGAGTTGAGGGGGTTTGGACCCTCAAAAATTTCAATAGGGTCGCCCTAGGGGGGAGAGTTCTATCATGCAATCAAAATTGTGTTTTGGTGAAATTCTACGTATCCCAATGCAAATTTCACAATCTCTGGTGCATATTAGTGCCTTGATTCTTTGGGTAAATGGAGTCAAAAGATGATTGGAGAAGGGCTAGAAGACCAAGAGTAATTTCTCCCTTGTAGGTTGTAGTGTTACCTATCCTACAAGAGGGGTTAGCCAAGCATAACGTCTAGCCCAAGATTTCAAAATAAAATGATAAAAGCCTGCAACAAGGTTGTTAGTCTCCTAAACCTTGCAACAAACTTTCATCAATAAACTAAATTTCTAAGGTTGTAGTGTTAGAAATCCTTAGAACAAGTTTATATTTAAGCACAAAGACAATTAGGGTTTGCAATCATAAATGGATAAATCATAAAATGGAACTTTCTCACCATAAAATTTGAAGAAGATGATAACAATAGCATGTAATATCCACCATTCATCAATAGATTCATCCACAAAGCATTAGAATATTCATAATGAAAGCCTCCAAGCAAGTTGCACCATCCAAAATGCTCAATAACACAGATGTAGCGAAAAACATAGGCAAAGAATGATGGTATTATTCCACCCAAAGAATTATATCTCATGAAATCAAGTGGGGAGTATTTATAGATCTCCCTCAACTTGGATTTTGTCCACATACTAACCCACTTTGGGTTATCCACAAAAATTGTTTGAAATAATTCAAAAATATTCTAGACAACTCACCTTACAACTAATTTTGACCATTTAAACAATTGACTTAACCATAAATGGTCAAAAATAATCTCCTAGTGAGAATCTAAATATAACTCACTTAACTAACTCCCAAAATATAAATAAAGGTGGTAAATCCACCAACAAATTCATTAATGACCTAGGAATACCCAACATCCTCCTCCATAAAACAAGGGATCTTCTCCCAAGGTGTCGCCCAAGGGCCCAAATGCCATCGATCCCTTCAAAAATAAATGTGAAGTCGTGTAGTGAGCCTCCCAAGGCTAACACATGAGTTGAACTAGTCAACAAGAATCTCAAAAAGGTGCAACATCCTCCTCCAAGTGGGAAAATTCAATACCAATTCAAATCACCCCCTATAAATTTGCAAGTGGAAAACCCCAATGGAAATAACTCCTCCAAAAAATGTGGGAAGAAGCCTTCAAAGGATCAATCATCAAGCAAGGTATGAAGTCATCACCTCAAAGCCTCCAAAGGCTCAACACTTACCCAAAGTTATGTAATGTTGCATCATCCAATAGCCAAAAAGGGTTGACGTCAAGGGTGGTGTTACCCTCCTAAGGGGGTCGACCTCCTCAAGGACTCACCCAAATCTCCTCAAAAGTGGGGCGAGTCACCTAAAAATCATGATGATGAGGCCTATGAAAGATCTCGGGCATATGACAAGTGAAAATGGGGAATCCAGCCTAGGGTTAGCTAACCCTAATAATGTTGTGGAGGAAATAAATGATGATCTGACACCTATATAATGGTCTGAGCCTATGGCCTACCTTACCAATCACTAAGTCTAAATTGTCACTTGTATTTGTATTATTCATTTATAATATTAGTAATATATCCTCAAGTGATGACTAATGTTTTAGTTAAGATTGCCTAGCCTAGTCATCATGCATGATTTTAGGATCTAGAGAAAATATCTCTATGAGGTGGCATCAACCATTGTACTATAAATATGTAACATTGGTGTGAATACAATAGGGGTTGGCTAGTGAGCCTTTTCCACCATCTTGTTGTTATTATGCATATTTTATCAATTGGTATCAAAGCTTCTTTGTTTTATCAATTGGTATCAAAGATTCTTTGTTTTATCAATTGGTATCAGAGCCATGGTGAAAATTGTGGAGGAAGAGAATTGGTGATGGATCGAGGAAGAAAGGAAGAATTCTTGACATCAACCCGGATCTCTTCAAACTCAAGAGCAATGGTATTGAGTGCAATTTTGTTTTGAGGACCGTATCACAAACTGTATCAAGGACCGTATCGTGCACCGTATCAAGGATTGTATCATGGACTATATCAAGGACTGTAACACAGACTAGATTGTATTAATATAGTCTACCCAGCATTATGTAAAATTTCTTACAGATCTTCCAAAAGAAATCTGGTTATTGTCCATTACATGGAGATCACCCAAGAGAAGTTGAGCACTTGACTGGTTATACCATGAGTCTTGGCCATCAGAGCGCTTGACATTGAAGAGGAATCTCAATGATTCATTCATCTCATCAACTATCTTCTCAACATTTTTTCTCATCCAAGATCTCCACATCGAAAATCGTTGTTAGATGCCATCGATTGACATTTTCTGATGAGATCCTGCAGCGATCTACACCAACATAATACAGATCTGTTTTTAGTCTGGATTTATTTTTCAAGGAATGTCTTCAAGGAGAGTGATGGACCAGTATGGAGGAATGATGCAGGACATTTTCCCAAGTTAAAGACAGTGATTCGGTACCTACAGTAAACAGTTCAAGAGATAATTTTTCATGTCATGTTGTTTATATGAATGTTCTATGTATTTATAATGGAGGAATCCCAATTTTTGTGTGAATTGGGAATTATGAATGCCTGTATAAATCTGGGATTTCTTTGAGAGAGAGGTTCTTTGTTCATATAAAGAACAATACTCTGTTCTTTTCTGAGTTTTTTGTTGACCATATCAAAGCATGAATTAGATAATTCATTGAGCATTGAATGGAATATGTATTAGAACAAGGTTGTTGAAATGTGTGACAGTGATTTAATCTTCCATTGATATTAGCAAATTCAAACTTGTGTTAGAGGCAATTGCATAAGGAATAAGACCCAACATTATTGTATTAGAGACTGGTAATTGTATGCCTAGATCGATGATTAAACAAKATTGCACACATTACAACCAAAATTCTTTCATGGAGCTACATGTGGAAACGCACCCACTCTACACAAAACAAGAATGAATGCATTGTCATGGAKGAAAGAATCGTTGATCGAAACGAGTTTAGATTTATTGTTGGTTAAATAGAAATATTGTTTGGAATCTCTACGTATATCTGAGATAAAGGTGGATAGAGAATGGAKCTATTCATAAAGGTTCGGAGTCAAAGACTCACTAAATCTGTGTTAATCCATTATTAAGAAGCGAAGAAGACTACGCATCTAGATACGCCACATAGAGATTCGCCATTTGTAGATCTGCCATAAAGAAATCCTCCATCTAGCGATTTTCCACACAGAAATATGCCARATCATGAGATAATCGGCATAAAAAGATGGAGATGAAGAATTTCCTGTAGYTGCCTTTGATKCGTGAAGGAGGAGATCATGTACCTGCCTTCTGTGATCTAAGCGAGAGTGATGAGAGCAGCATGATGTTTTCGCTAATCAGGATCAGCCAAATATGCAGGAATAAACTCGGAGGCAACAGGGACGATGGTATTTCCTCCTAGAGAAATAGCCAAGCGATCCAAACACTCTTGATCAATAGTTACTTGATTCATCGACATCTTCGTCTTCAGTACTGGCAGCATTTGCGCAATTCATAATGGTGTCCTTCCTCTGCTCATAAAGAGTGGTATATATGCACATGTCCAGTAATCTGTTTATATGACACTATGCTTGCTTGGGTTATTGAGATGCAGTGGTCATCACCCCATTTTGACAGTAGCCAAAGCTCGCAAACGATGTCTTTTTGGGGTTCTTCAGATGACTATGAGGATCTTAGGTGATTCACTAGCGATACTACAAGTTGACTGCTTCACATCCATTCCTAGAGGGTTTTAAGGGCCTTGAGGATTTTGAGGATTTCCTTGATCCCATCGTGGGGACTTGAGATCTAGAAATGGCATTCCATTTGAGCCATTCTTAAGAGTTCATTCGAAACCTATGGATTTTTTGAATAAAAACCATGATAATCCAATCCAAATTTGTCAACAGCAACATAGTCATGCCCTTCACAAGCTTCTCTAGTGTGATCTGATCTGCAACATCAACGATTTGCATGCATTGGATATATGAGCCCATATACAACCGGCGTTGACAAGGACTCAATACTATGTGGTTTTGTTTACACTTGGAACCAAGAGCCGAAGACAAAAATACCTAGCGCACCTCTTCTAGGTATAAAACTTTGGTTAAGTGTTTTTTTGTGTGTGCCTTTTTATAATGTGCTCTACTTCCCTTGTTTTTAATTAGATTTGGTGCATGTGAACTTTGGTTAAAAGCTTACCATTTGTGGGTTTCAACCATTATTTTATGGAAAGGGGTGTTTGATTATGAAACTCGTTATTATGTAAGGTTGCCATCAAGGGGCATTTTTGGGTTTAAGTTGCCCTATGCCTAGAATTGTAAAGGAGTGTTCTTATGTTGCCATGTGTGTTTAGGATGGCATAAAGGGGGCAATTATTTTGTCGTTGATGCACATGTTATAAGTGGGTTTGGGGATCTATCCACTAGTGAATATTTGAGGCATGTTGCCATAAATTTAAAATTGATATCACAAGATTGTAAAATATTGCTAGTAGACATTGCATGGTAATCAATTTATGGAGAAATTTGTAGAATAAGGAGAAACGAAGCCTAGTTGAAAGATTCATGTAACATTTGTATTAATAAAATTATTATTTGTGGTGATGGTGTCCTAGATCTTCCTGAAATTGAATAAGGGGATCTTAGGTACACCTTCTGTAGTGTGTTGTGGTGAAATTTTCATGGAGGCTTATATTGTTTACTGTCTAGTTTTGACATAAACAAACTTACAATTTTAGCATTTAACGCAACACACACAAGATCAAGAACAATGTTATTCAAGCAAAATCAAGCACATATGATCAAGAATATGTAAAGAACATTCTCAAGCATTCAAGTCGCCAACCACATTAGTAATCGACAAATCAAATATTTCGAACTCAACACATAATGGAGCATTTGAAGTTAAATTGTAACTTGCAAACAATGTTTGTTGTAAGATTACTTGATCAAGTTAATTTGTACTCGAAATAGTGTATTTTTAAGTGTAATTAAGTTGAGTTGAATTGAATTTGTCATAAGGTGCATTTTTGGTTGAACCAGACACCCACTACTTGATTGTGTCATTCTATTCTTGGGTGTATAGGTTGAGTGGTTGAAACTCAAATCATTTTAAAAATCAAGTTTTCGGGTGCATTTTCGGTAGTATCTGACACCCTCAACTTCTTGGAAGAAAGCAAGAAAATTTCAAGCGAGCGAGTACAAGCAATCATGAAACAAAATCAAGCGAGCAATTCAAGTGAATGAGTTGAAAGCAAGCCTTATTTTTTTGAGTCAAATTGTAATTAGGATCTACCTACACAAGGAGACCTCCTTTAGTGTTTTGAAATGTCTTGAAGTCTCGAATTATTAGATTTATTGAACTCTCTAATAAACACTATTGAAGACAACATAATCAAACTTCACAAATATATCCTTCAATCAGTGCCAGCTTGTTTGCAAGTGACGCAAGCTAAAGTTAGACTTCTTCAATCTCTATCCCAACTATTGAATGATGAAATCAAGGATCTCAAAAATCAATAGCCAATGAAGTATTTTGAACTATTTTTTGTTCAAAACAACCCTCTCTATGATGATTATGATGATGTTTTTTATCAACAGTCAGTGAAGGAGCAACTCATTAAGACAACTCCATATGCAGACGAAGATGAGTTTATTCTTGAACCTACTTTTCAAGAGTTTTCTTTTGAGTTCAGTGAAGAAAACCTTTCAATGACGCAACAACATGTAGTAAATCAACTTCCATGGATGTTAAAGCAACAGGTTCATAATACTCTTTCCAAGCCCATCATTAGACTTTGGGAAGAAATCATCTACAACAAGAATAGAACAGGACTTGGATATGACAAGGAAGTTACCTTTCATATTCTTGATCATTCCAAACCAATCCAGTTCCATAGTGTTGGATTTCTTCAAGAAGATTCACTTTCACCTATTCCAATTCTGCATCAAAATGAAAAATCCCAACATTTTAATCGAGTTGGTCACAAGGAGAATCATTGTTTTGATCACCATCCTTGCCAACATTGTGGAAATCATAACCATTCTTTAGACATATGTTCAACAGTGAAGAAACCTACAAGATTGAAGATTCACTATGAGTGGATTGATCCTTAGCATTGGTCATCAACAACCAAGCAATTATATAAGTCTTACCATAGAATTCAATCTCGAGTAAAGACCAATATTGCATCTCATAGCCTTTTTCTACCTCACATAAGTTGTCCCCTTATGGCGTATATTTCAAGCATGGCCCTCACGGGATGAGATAACATGTGTTTATTTTTTCCGCATGCCCACTTTGTGTTGTACTCAAATGGAACAAGTATGGTACTCTCTTGAGCATAGAAGGAGGGAGTACAATGATGGAACTCTTATGCACCTTAAGGGGGGGAGTTCAAAATTCTAGTAACGATGGTTCATGAAACCACTTGTGGTCTCTCCTTTCAGCTGACAAAGGGGGGAATTGATGATGGAATTGAAGATGGTTGTCAAACCGAAAGTTTCGACAAAAAATATGCCAGATGGACATGAAATTTTCCAAATGGGCAACTGCGGTCTGCAAATGAAAAACTTTAGCAGAATTATTGTTCAATAAGTTTAAGTTGAATCATACATAATTGGGATGTTGATTTTTATTTTGAGAGCAATGATGTGGACGTTTGGTTCACATAGATGGTCATTCGACCTAGCAGAGGACAAGAGGATCCTTCTGCATTACAGCTTGCCATTTGATTGAGTTGTTAGGAATTTTCAAGGATGTGTTAGACTAGAATTTGATTCACTTCTCTTGGTTCTCTCTCATCAGATTGGATTTTAAATTAAGTGAACAAATTGCATGCATCCTGGCTCACATGATTACATAGTGATATTTTCCAGAGATGGAAAACTTTGGCAGGATTATGGTTCAATGACTTGCAATTGAATCATACACATTATACATTGGGATGTTTTTGGACACCTAAAAGTGTCAAAATTGGTTAGTGGTCATCCAAAAACCATTAGATACATGGTATCAATTAGTCAGTGGTTATCCCAAACCACAAATTCAGAGAGCACTTCAGTGATACACTGATAGTAGAGTGGTGATACTACATGTTCACCAATTAGAAGAATACATTAGATTGTTCTAGCTAAAATACTTGGCAAAATGATTGAATTGTAAATCAATCAAGGAATGTCCAGATATTGCAGTTTTTCACTTCCATATCTCATCTCTCTTCTAGTTCATTTTAGATGAACCATTCGGCATCCATATTGGCGGTTTTTCATGTAGTTCTTCATTGAGGCTCAGCTTAGGAGTTTCGGTATGAAGACTTGAAATTGATACCATTTTATGCTTAATTGTTGGTATTATTGATCGGACTTGTGATTAATGGGGGTATTGTTATCCTATGGCTTACCTTACCAATCACTAAGTCTAAATTGTCACCTATATTTGTATTATTCATTTAGGATATTAGTTATATATCCTCAAGTGATGACTAATGATTTAGTTAATATTTCCTAGCCTAGTCATCATGAATGATTTTAGGATCTAGAGAAAATCTCTCTATGAGGTGGCATCACCCATTGCACTATAAATATGTAACATTGGTGTGAATACAATAGGGGTTTTCTAGTGAGCCTTTTCTGCCATCTTGTTGTTCTTATGAATATTTTATCAATTAGTATCATAGCTTCTTTGTTTTATCAATTGGTATAAGAGCTTCTTTTTTTTATCAATTGGTATCAAAGCTTCTTTGTTTTATCAAATGGATCAAAGTCTATGAAATTTAATGACACATGGAAACATCCTGCAAGACAAGACAAAACATGTATATCCACAAGGAAAGCAAGCCTAAAACCATAGCAAGATAAAACCAATGTAATATAAGATTCGTTAAGACTAGTCCATCACATTCCTCTATATTAAGGATGTTATACCTCTTTCAAAGTCAAATTAAGGGAATCTTATCAAAGGACTTCAGTAGGCTAAG
This sequence comes from Picea mariana, assembly GCA_032191745.1. Lineage (NCBI taxonomy): Eukaryota > Viridiplantae > Streptophyta > Pinopsida > Pinales > Pinaceae > Picea > Picea mariana. The sequence continues at coordinate 9,028 of JASDQU010414758.1, forward strand.
TTACCCCAAGGTAGAGAGGTTGGTTCCTGAGAAGTGGATTTTCAAGGTCACAAAATGAGTGAGAGACGATCATGGATTAAACTCAACGTGTTGGAAGTTTGACATACAAGGGTCTATATATCTCACTCATGGGTGCCTATGATGGAGGTGAACTACAACCAATGGTTCCCTTTATACGTGAGTCTTCAAGCCCTTAATTTCCTTTTACCACATCATTACATGAGAGATAACCCAAAGAATATGTGATGCTCTAGCAATATTCCCATGAGTGATGTCATTTCTTTCTCTTATTATTTTCTCTTTTGATTTTTTCTTTATTTTTCTCTTGTCCCCCTTGTGTTGAAAAACACATGCTTAACTTGCTTCACAACACCCCGGGGAATATGTAGCGCCCTGGCAGTGCATCCACAAGTGTTGAATATTGTGGACAAGTCTCTGAGGAGGTAACCATGGTAGGTTTTTGCTAGCCACCCCTTGGGCCTTTAGCCCCTTCTTCCCATAGAGTGAGGAACAATCCCTTTTTGGGTCATATCATCCAACTAACTTGAAGGAGTCGGATATGAAATAAGGATATGAAAACAAAAAGTGGTAAGCATGGTGATGACCAATCCAAAATAAGTCTCAGTATGTATCCCTTTTCCCAAAGGGATCCCCAACTGTCCTAAGAAACCAAGACAACCACCAAGGTATGACTAGGGAAGAAGTATAACACACGAGCTAATGTCTCATGATTAAAAAAAGAGAGTTGTACTAGTCATAAATGCCTCAAATATTAAGTTGGTACTTGCCATGATCAAAGGCTTACCATCTTGTAGCATGTCTCATGAAGATGTCCTATAATCTCGTCCAGTATCACGGTGCCATCTATTGCTCAACATTTGCTCATGATATTCCAAATCTGAGGAGGAAACCATGCAATTCAAATCCAAGTATTGCCCATCTTTTGGCACTTCATGTCTTCAACCCATGTGCCTCTAAATGCTACCTCTAAAATATTATCCACCAAATGGTGGATAACAGTACCTTTGTTGTATGGAAACGTGAGCTTTGGGATATCCATATTCCTATGTAAGTGTCCCATGTTCATTATTTTGTGGATTCTCTTGCCTATCTACCAATCATTATAACCATTCATTTAAAAGACCATACTAAGTTTATCCAGTTCATAGTTCAAGTGTTTTTCATCCAAAATTATTGTGGCCCTTATGGAAAGTGTGTGAATGATGCTTACTTTTTGAGATAGCTAGTGATGATAGTATGCATAAAGGTGTCTCTTTGTGTGTGACTTCCTCCTATATACTTGATACATAAGTATACCATTGATCTTCT
>JASDQU010414760.1:0-10433 GCA_032191745.1 Picea mariana
AAGATTTGTCCGAAGCAGAATTCCAACTCTGTTCTGAGAGCTGCAGTGGTAGCACTGGTTGGCAACGCAAACTCCTTTTAAATTGCACGAGGACGCACAGTATCCAGAAAAAACCGCTTTTACTTTCCACGGCAAGTCCGCAAAAACCAGAAATCTCGACCACTTCATGATGATAATAATAATAATAAGAACGCGCGGCGGGCTCCTCCTTCCCTGGTGTGGCCACGTGAATATTCGTGCCCTCCATGTGAACATCGTAAGCTTTGAACTTTGAACTAATGAGACGAAAAAGCATCTACAGTGCCGTGTTTTCCGCGGAAAGGGATCTATTATTCGAATAATTATCTCCCAGGAGGTTGTTGTATCCAAGTCATCTCAGTGCTTTTTGCAGTGCAATATCATCATTACGTCATACAGTTTTCTCCGACAGATTTGGAAGTCGGATTTAAACATTGGCGGTTGGTTGGCTGTACAAATGCTAAGAACTGGATCTTAGCTGCAACTGCAAAATTCAGTGTATGCAGTCAGATCATAGTAGGCCTGCAACTTTACACCGCAGCGGATAAGTCAAGTAAAAGTTTTGTTGGCAGCCTGTAAAAACTGAGAGACAGACAGATCTGTGAGACAGACAGATCTGCATGTGGTGGAAAATTGGTTCCACCCCTTGGGTACAGATTGGGAAATAAAAAATAAATTAAATTTCTTAGTGGGAAATGGATTATGTTCCACCGGTATGATTGAAACAGAAAAGGCTCCTGACAATGGTCAGCAGATATTGCCTTCCATTTGCCAGCCAAGCACTCTGCTCTGCAGAAGAACTTGAGCAATCCTGGTTCCACGTGTCCAGCGTCTGATAATTCCAATTTCCGAGTCTATTTGAAAGATTGCCATTCAGCCTGAAATCAGATAGGGGCCCGCGGTCGTGTCACTCGTCTGTAGCGTTTGACCTTGAAGTGAAAAACGAGCTTCCCCACGTTGGCGCGGGTTCAAGAGAAAAACAGTGGAAGGCTGCAAGCCTGCAACCACTGGCATTTGGCACAACAAACACTTTCTTACGTGGCATCGTAGACCAACAGCTGGAGTGTGCTTGGAAATTGCATTTTATTTTAGAGTACATAACGCGTGGGAGGTGTTTATTGCTCTCCCAAGTTCAATGTTTAGACCACTATGATACACTTGCGATGCGAAGTGTTTATTGCTATGTCAAGTTCACTATTTAGACCCTATGATACGCTTGCGAATCGCGATGCACCGACATAAGTCGACACATGTACTTGGAAGGGAGACACATGGGCGTACAAACAATACTTTCAAGGCCTTACATAATTTTAACTAATAGGGTGATTTGAAATTAATTGTGTGAAAGAAGTGACGTGATTTACATTTCGGAAATTTCAGTCTTGGAATTCGTCAAGTCAAATTGTTTTATTAAATATTTTTATTATAAATATAATTAAATAATTTAATATTTAAAATATAMTTAAATAATAAGTATATAAATTATCTTTATTTTGAAAAATAWTTTTTCCATATATTAATATTTAAATAAATTATAATACTTAAAATATATATAATAATTATAATAAATTTAATATAAAATCATATTAATTATGATTTTTTAAGGAGAAGGCAAAACATGTGTGATTGTGAGGATGGTTGCTATTTGTGAATGCAAGTTGATTAGTCATCATTAGTTGCTATTTGTGAATGCAAGTTGATTCATCACCATTATTCAAAGAAAGTCACCTCAAATGAAATGATATTCAAGGAAAACCACACCCTTAGTTGTTATTTGTGAATGCAAGTTGATTCATCACCATCATTCAAGGAAACCCACCTCAAGTGAAATGATATTCAAGGAAAACCATGTCATCTAAAATGATATTCAAGGAAAACCTTGTCAACTAAGACGACCCTTCCTCACATGAATAGAGCATGGGTGGGGAAGATAACACTCCATCCCATAACCAATCAAACTAAACTCAAGTGGCTAAAAACATTCATTTACTTATGGATGTAGTTTTGGCTAAAATTGTTTTTTGATCATAAAGTAAGACCTTAAATCGTTTCCCACCCATGCATGTCGTTCTTCTGCCACTTTGCCAAGCATGATAGCCATGTCACACTCAATACATAGTGAGGTTACAAATGCCTGGTCCAATGTGGGAGGAAATAATGGGGAGGAGTGTGAAGTCGTCCTCAGTGAAGTTTGAAATCAAGTCCAGAAGTGAAGTGATCTAGATTATATTGAGAACAAAATGGAACATGCACATAAATATAGCAGAGAGCATAGAAATACAGTGAAACACAACTTCTATTAATCAATAAAATAACAGAAAATTGTAGAACACAAATTGGCTAGAATGGTGGTAGCTTATCTCTGAAGAGAAAGAGATGTCGACTACGCTCATTTGCAAAAATCCAATGACAAAGAGGTCGAAAAATGGCCTTTTATCATAAAGCCTAAAAAACAAGAGGAAAAAACCCTAAACATCAAAACCCTAACCCTGGAAAATGAAACACCAAAAGTATTATGGGCCCCAAGGTGGTTAGTTGACACGTCAACTTCTTGGGAGTGGAACTTTTGCATACAATCTTCGTTTGAGGCACATGATAGCTTGTTGGAAAGAAAAATCTGAGGATTACAACTTTTGGCTAGGGCTAGGGATTGTGACCACAACCCTTAGCCTCCCAAATCTCTAAAAAAAAGTCATTTAGGACCTCAAAACGACTCTAGAAGTTTGGGACCTGAAAAACCGTAGAAGAATTTCCAAGAAGGTAGAGAACCATTGAGTCAGTGGAAGAGATGGGAGACCACTGATATCCACCTGGATCAGTCCTCCACCCTTAGGAAGCAATGGTATCCATTGCATCAAGTTCCATCATTAAATGGGGAAATTTCTATTGAATTTGGCTCATGGTGAGCCATTTGCCTTAGTGAAGAAGTTGTCTTTCTTTAACGACTTGGTAAAGTTGTATGTTATGTAGGCGGGTGCCTTTCATCTATTTATCCATGTGATCAATTGTAGCCTACTCAAGGCAATCATGGTTGAGTTATGTAGGGACAAGTGCTTGACTACCTTTGAGGTGTCTAGTTGAGGTGGAAAATATGGGTGAAGGAGCTCCACATTAAACACTAGATGTGAGCCAAGGAATGGGGGAATACTTAATTCAAAAGTGTTCTCACCTACATCCTTGGTGATGGTGTAAGGTCCATATCAAAGTGGGTCAAGATTGCAATGGGGTCCTACAAGGCGCTCTTCTTGAAAATGTAACCAGACCTTATCAACAACCTAAAACTTGTGTGGAACCCGATGTTGGTCATGTCGTTGCTTGTACTTGGCATTAGCTTTCTGCAAGATGTCATGGACTTGTTGGTAGGTGTGTTGAATCCGTTCAACAAATTTGTCTTCCTTATCAGCCTTAGTTTGAGCATGGGCAGATTCTTCCTATGTGGATGCAATGGGAAGAGCTACATCAATTGGGGCCAATGGTTGGAACCCCAAGCACACCTGAAAAGGGTTGTGGCCAGTAGAGCTATGAAGGGCTTGATTGTAACTATGTTGAACATAAGGAAGACTCTCATCCCATGTGTGGAGATATTTGGAGTTGTACATCCTCAAGATATGCACAATCATCCAGATGACTACCTCTACTAGTCCATCAGTTTGGAGGTGGAAGGTAGTTGATTTGGTGAGCTTTACATCCATCAATGACCATAGACTAGACCAAAATGTACTCAAGAACATGTTATCACGATCTAAAATAATAGTCTGTGGTAGCCCGAAATGAACTCAAACATGCTCGAAGAAGAGCTTAGTAGTGGCCTTGGTTGTGATACTCTTCTTGTTGGGTGTCAAAACTACCAACTTGGAGAATCGTCAACGACCACGAAGACATGGTCATTACCATGCTTGATGGAAGGTAGACCAAACATGTAATCCATGGAGATGGACTCCCAGGGCCTATCAAAAGTAGGAAAAGGGGTGTATAGCCCTTGTTTCTTAATGGCAGGTTTGGGGATGGTGCGGGAAATGCATGATCGAATATACTTGTTGACATCTTATCGAAGCTTCGGTCAATAAAAATACTTTTACATTATTGCCACTGTTTTTTCCTCACCAAAGTGTCTTTCCACCCGACTGTAATGAGATTCCCAAATCAACTTTTCACGCTCACTTAAGGAACAAAGAGATGGCCCTAATGGCATAACAATCCATCCTGGAGATGGAAGTCTGGGACTGATTTTCCTATGCTCAATGTCTAATAAGTAGTAGCGAAGTCATAGTCATTGTTGTATAATTGTGTCCATCTGGAGGTCTCACGCCTACGAGAGTTAAGAACCGTGGTTAGCGCCACAAGCGTGGGTTGACTGAGGTAGTCTACAACATGGTTGTGATGCCCTTCTTGTACTTGATGTTTAAGTAGAATTGTTGCATGTATGTGGACCACTTATGATGGCGATCATTCTCTAACTTTCGTTATGTATGCATGAATTGCAGAGGTTTGTGGTTAGCATGGATGATCGTTTCCTTTCACATAATTGTTGACACTTGAATCTGTCAAGACTAAAACGACAACCTCATGAGAACATTAGCCCCCCTTCGTTTTTAAAGATGTGGTTCTCCTCTTTGGCTAAATGATATATCTTTGACTATCTTGGATTGGGGGGAGTGCTAGACAACAAACCCCAAGTATTTAGTGCTTGGATTTATATGAAAATGGTTCTTCAATAATCCAATATGAGCTTTATGTGCAACAAAAGTCTTTTAATAAGAAAATATTGAAGGAGGGCTTTAACATTAGAATTAAATTGTGATCAACATCACACACAATCTTCCTAATAATATATAAATACATTCATATCTTTTTCATAGGAGAGAATGATTTGAGCATATCAAATAATTTTAACAGAGTACTGCAATCAAGATCAAAAGAGAATTTGATAGGTCAACCTCAAATGCCTCATACTTAACACTCAAAGTTACAAAATACAGTCAAGATCGACCCCGAAGTAATTCTTTGTGGAGTTTTATTCATGAAAGATGTTCTTCATTACAAAATCTTTGACATCCATATATGTTGCTCCAAATACTCTATGATTATATAAGAAAATATCTTTGAAGAATACAAGAAGAAAACTCAACAACTCAGCCTTGTGCCCAACTTTGAGATTCAAGCATAAAGTGATGAGAAGTGGTGTAGAAGAATATATATAAAAAAAAAATGGAGAAGATAGATATTTCTTTTTTTTGATCGAAAGTTTGATTGTGTATCCATGGTTGTACCTTCTTCTTCCTCCGGTCTTATGCTCTGCCCCTCTGACAATATTGATTATTGAACTTCTTGATGAAGCCTCTCTTCTCTTTTTAAGAAGAGATTTTCTAACTACTTGAGTAGTTAGGGTTTCTCCCTTCTAGAAATTCTCGTACAAGTTTCTTCTTGAAACATTTTCTTTAATTAATGCATCATTAATGAATTCACATCATTAATACAAGTATATTGAAAGTGGGTCCCTCTCCATTTTTAATAAAAGTTTTAATTAAACTTTTATTTTTTGAAATTTAATTCATTTCCCTTTTAAAAGAGGATGACTGTGCTTTAATTCCCTGGGAATGATAATAACATTTTTAGCCATGGAAATCATTTCATATTTGATTTTCATCGTCTTAGCTTTCCAATGATATAAATTTTTCCAAATCTGTCGCCTGGATCTCAAGATATGAACTTGTGAAGTTGAGTTGTTACGCATACCCGTTAAAAAATGCAGCTGAATGATATTTTAATTTTTGAGAAAAAAGTATCAAGTTTCAACACTTGAAACTTGTACCACCATATTCTACGTTGAAATACCTTTCCAACGGTATAAATTTCGCTGCAAACGGAGGTCGGGAACTCAAGATATAGCTTTTGCAAGATTGTGACTCAGCCATCGCCGATCAAGTTAGATTGGTAAATGTGGACCCTTGATTTAATTTCAAGCTCCTTTGTTGAATTTCGACTTTTATTCAATTTTATTATCCCACATGTACGAGAATAAAAGAGTCTTAGTGATATATAATGTTAAGTGTAGCATACACTTGACAAGAAATAAAGAAGAGAGGAGACTATGGAGCTTGGAGGATTCGACCCTTGGAAAATTGTTGAATATAATAATAATTTTGCATGCCCAATCAACCACTAATATGCCCAGTCAGTAATGATGAGTCATCCAACCAAATGTTTCCACATGTCATCACTCTGTAGGCCAACAATCTGCCAATAAGAATCTGCCATATGTCATAAAATCACACCACATGTCACTTTTTGTATGTTTCCACGTGTATGTATCTCATTGGTTAATAAAGTTCCATGTGTCACTTGGAGATGTTCACAGGTTTACGTGAATGCATAGGTAGGTAAGGAAATCACCCAAACCACGAACCCGTGAACCAATAGCAACTCATATATATTTGGCTAAGTGTTGGAGAAGTTACATAGTAAAGAGTAGTAAAAAGAGTTGTGTGCATTATGAAGGTGGCGGAAGTCAAAGTGTATTGTGAGGGTAGCGGAGATAAAACATACTCTTGAGAAATATCACCAACTCGCCAACCCACGGTAAGCCATAGTAAATAAGACTACATCTGAAAAGTATATAATGGATCACGTGAAATATGGAAAACATGAAAAATGAAAAGAAATGTATGGGAAATAAAGGAATTACGTGAAATTTGGGAAAGGGAAAAGGAAAGAAGTGGAAAAATGGGATAATGAAAATGGAAAGGGAAATAAAAAGAAACGGGAAAATAAAGGAAAAGAGAAATGAATGTGAACATGGAAAGGAATAGGGAAAAATGGCTAAGTGTGGAAAATGGTAAGGGGAATATGAAAGTAATGAGACAATGGGAAAAATGACTAAGTATAAAATGAGAGAATGAATAGAGGTGAAGGGGAAAGAGAGGAGAGAACATGTCACTTAGAACATTTTTCATATTTCTTCTTGTAATACCTCCATTGGACTTCTAGACATAAGTATGTGTATCTTGGTCATGGAGGCTCTAATTTCAATTCCACAAAATGCATGGCGAAGCTGATACCGAGGGATATGCAATTAACATACAATAGTTCAAAAATCGTCATCTTCCAATATCATTTTTTTTTTTTATTCCAGGAGCGGGAATATATAGGAGACCAAATTTTGGTCAACAATATAATAATGCTTCCATTGTCGACATGCCTACATAATGAAGTACATATCTTTGTCATAAGTGGGATATTTGCGAACAACAACAGACAACATTTCATTGTGATAGGCTATCGGATGTCCCTGCTAAATGAGGATTGCACCAATAGCATAGTTAGAGGCATCTGTCTCAATCTTAAATGGTTGTTGTAGGTATGGAAGCTTGAGGATTGGTGTGGAGCACCCCATGTTCATCCAATGATTATCCCAAGTATTGAATTCATTGCATGTCGAATGATCATTTCTCCAGATTGATGTATAATGTGTGTCGTTGCATGGTGCTTAGGACCTCCTAGATTTGTTGTAGATGTTCGGCCCAAGTCTAGTTGATTATGAGGATGCCATCCAAATATATGACCACAAAATAATTTGTGAACAACCGCAAGATATCATCCATCATCCTCATGAATGTCGTTGGAGCATTAATCAAGCCAAAAGGCATGACCAACCATTCAAAAAGACCTTCTTTATATTTGAAGGTTGTTTTCCATACATCGGTTTGTTCTATCGGAACCTGGTGGTAGCTGGACTTCAAATCAATCTTACTAAATAACTTGGCACCCTTGAGCTTATCAAGAATATCATCAATACGGGGGATCGGGTATCAGTTCTTGATAGTGATATTGTTCAAGCCTCTATAATCAATTCAGATTCACCATGTCCCATCCTTCTTTTGTACCAACACAATTGAACTCCCACAAGGCAAGGAGCTCGGCCAAATTTGGAACTTGTGAAAGAGTTCTGAATCTGACGCTTTATTTCCTCATTCTCCAAAAGGGAGCACCTCTATATCAGAGCATTGGGTAAGGGTGCACTAGATATCAATTCAATGGAATGTTTGAGATGACGGTGTAGAGGCATCCTTACAGGTGAAGTGAAGATATCTCTATATTCTGCCACAACCTTGTCCACTTTCTTTTGTCATGTAGAGAGATCCTATCCAGAGGTTGTGGTAGTCGTAGTTCACCTTTTGATCAAACCATGAAGAGGAAAAACTTTGTAGTTTTAGAGATTACCTTCTGGCATTGTTTTGTTGAGATCAATGAAATTGAAATAGTCGAAACTACCTCTGGTACCCTGTAGGGATGACCTCCCAAAGTAACAATGACACTACGGGGTCGAGACTCATAAACAACATGATGCTTCGACATATAAGGTTGTCCTAAAAGAACATCACAAACTTTAAGTGGGGCAACATCACATAGTACCTCATCTTTGAAGGGCTTGATGTTGTAGGACATGCAACATTGTTGGTTGACACGAAGGTCTCATCACTGGCTCAACAAACTATTGGTGTATGGTTGAGGGTGTGGAATTGTCGATTGCTTCAATCTTTTGCTGACCTTGGCTGAGATCAGGTTCTTTTAGTTCCCATTGTCAACAATGAAATGTTGTGGGGTCCCCTTCACCCACATTTGTGAATGAAAGAGGTGTCCCCCTCCTCAAGCTCCTCTAACTCATATGGTTGGATATTTTTGGTTGTGATGGTAGCATTGGGTTCTACATCGATGATCCATTGTTTTGAATCAAAGTCTGAATCATGGTCTGAATTCTTTTCTTTATGCTCAGCCAACAATGACTGTTTCGAGTGGCATTCATTAGTGTTGTGTCAGGGGATTTTTTGGAACTCACACCACTTCCCAATGTCCTTCTTTGTCTTCCCGCTACCCTTATTTTCCCGTGGCTTGGAATAGTTGTCTTGAGGTTGGATTTCTTTGCTTTTCCCCTTCTTTTGTGAGTTAGGTTCATCTTTACCATACTTCTATTGTTGCGGATTTGCAGACCCGAACTCTTGTTTATTTTGTTGCTTAAATTTCTTCTCGATTTTGATGACATATTGATAAGAAACTCCTAGTGAGGAGATGCCCAATAAATCCATCTATGTTTGGATGTACCTATCTAGGCCACTGCGATACTTCAAAACTAGGTGCCACTCAGAGTCTTTGATACCCAACGTTGAGCACAAGGTATGGAAGATGTTGGTGTACTTCGACACCGTCTGGTCTCTCTCCTAATACAGAGTTGTTCATCTTGTGTATTGGTCATCATAGTTTCCAACAAGGTAGAATTTGTAATGTCCCTTTCCAAATAAGAGCTCCAAAAAAGGAGGCTTAATGGTCTAAACCACCCCGTTAGACTATAGCCAGGGACAAAGAGGGGTAAACAGGGTTACTAGAGGTCACTCTAGTCACAGGTGTTATATTCGGAAAGTGACATTGAGCTAACAAGGGTTAACATCGTTTTTAAGTCATTATGAGCTAAAAATAGAAGTCAGCAGTGAATTAAGGTTTCAGCAGTGATTTAGGGTTTTGGAAACCTATAAAGGAAGGGTTAGCGACCTAATTCATCATTATGCAGATTATGACTTTTCATTGAGGAGAAGAGGTGCATCTCAGGAGAGATAGTTTAGTGTATTCCAGGAGGAAGACACCAGTTGGTTGATTTCGGTGTTGAAAGACACACCCTAGTCACCGGGAAGATCATCTAGGTCTTCCATCATTCTTCATTGATTCCGCAGTGCTCCCATATTTAGAGTATTATCTTTTAGTTGCTTATTTGTATTCCGGCTAAGATTCTTTTGTCTTTTGATCTAGCCGAGTGTTGTTATTTTATTCAGCCACAATTGCTTATTTGTATTCCGGCTAAGATCCTTTGTCTGTTGATCTAGTCGAGTATTGTCAGTTATTCAGTTGCATTCGGCCATTTGTAATCCACAAAGATATCATAATACAAAACTTTGCAGTCCTTTGTCATGTTTATTACTTGTATGATCATTTATATGCTGTAAACCTTTGATCCTACACACACATTAGCAGTGTTTCCTAGACTAGCCAAGTCAGAAACATTACAGTGGTATCAGAACTTTAGTCCTGCCAGCCTGTGACTAAAGACCATGAGTGCAGCAGAAGACCCAGAGGGCTGTGAACACGTAGGTGATGAATATGTCACTTACAACAGGCATCAGGAAAGAAGGCATAGGCCTAATTTTCCCCCTTTTCCTCCTAGCTCGGAGGAAGAGGAAGAGGCACACAGAGAGGCAGAGAGAAGGGCAGAGCGTGAGGCTGAGCGCAAGGTAGAGAGGATTCTAGGAGATAGATATGAGTGACCAAAGGGCAGTGGAAAGGCCCTCATAAATCCAAAGGCATCTTTCATGCAGGTTATCAATGGTATGTTAGCTAGTCAACGGACCATGTCTTAGTCCTTAGCACAG
>JASDQU010414763.1:0-10221 GCA_032191745.1 Picea mariana
ATGTCAAATCCTCCATAAAACATGTGCCAATCAAACTACTAGTAGGTGCCTCTTCCAATGTACTAGAAAAGTACCAATCATGCATCAACTATAGATCAACAATGATGTAAAACATGATCACCTCATCAAATCACCAACCATATGTCTCAACATGTAGCCCAATCCATATGAAAAATGCATGCACCATGATATCAACATATGCTTCCAATAATACATCATAAGATATACCAGCCATGAACACCACCATCAACATCACAAAATGATTAATCCCAACGGATCAACATCAATCCATACTCTTGGGTTAGTGCCATGCAACCAATATTTATTTCTATTATACCATTGTGTGATCTCACCATGAAAACCCACAGAAAATAGTGTCAGAACCTACAATAAACAATGTCATACCCTGCAATACAGAGTTATACCACCACATCAAACTCCAAGCCATGTGCATTTCCTTTTTCCCAAGGCTTTACAACATATGTGCAGCCTGCTGCACAATAGAGTGTGTGTGTATGTGACCTATTCACAGTCAGCACGCATATGCATGCGACTATCACCATTGTCACCCGCGTGTGCCTCAGTAGATGACACTTTTGTACTTCCCTTCAGTCTTTCATTCTGATCTGGCTGCTCTATCTTCTTCACCCACTTATGTAGATGAACCTTCTCCTCAGAACTTGAGCTCTAAGAATCCATGTTTTCAAATATGTCTCCCTTCCTTACTTCATTCCTTCTTCTAGCCATTCTATTTGAAGTTCTCATCATGGAATTTCTTCTTGTGTTCCAACACTCATGGGATTTGTGGACAAATCCACTACAGTTGTAGCATCTCATAGTGTTACAGTGAACAACAATATGTCCTACTTGATCACATCTCCAACACCTCATGATGTTATAAAATCTTCCATTATATCTCCTTTCATAAGATCTACATTCAAAAGATTTGTGACCATATCCATTACATGAATAACAATGCCCATGAAAAATACTTTCATACCTTTTCGTTGGTGTCCCAAAAGTAGCTTCTTGATGTCTTACTTGCTTTGTTCTTTTGAAATATTCTTTGTCTTGTGTAGATGGTTATTTTGCAACATTGTCTTCCTTCTTTGATGGACTTACCTCATGCTTCTTTGAGGTGCTTGCTTCAACATGTGTATATTCTCCTTTGTATCCAAGACCTGATTTATCACATGGTGGTCTTTGACTTTCCAAAATCTCATCCAAGATTCTTGAGCTATTGAAGAATTTGTTTGACTTCTCTACCTTCTTTCTAAGGTCAACAATTTCAGCTTCTATCTTACAACATGACTCTTCCTTTTCGTTTATTTGAATCTTCAATAGTTCCTCTATTCGTTTGGCTTCTTCAATTTGGGTCTTGAGATGAATAATGGTTTCAAAAATTTTGCTAATCTCATCATCTATATTCATGTCTTCTTTTCCATTCTTCAGTCTTGTGATCTCTTCTTCCTTTTATTCTAATTTATAACTCTCTTTTTGTTCTTTAAGCATTCCCTTTAACTTCAATATGTGCCTTTGACTCCTCCTAAGAAAATTCTTAGTGTTATCCGAAAGATAGTTATAGTGTGTATAAAAATGATCACTCCTATACATGTATAAACCCTCTTCAATTTCCTTTTGAATTTCTAATAGATTTTCTTCTATTCTTTTCATGGGATAACTATCATCAAACTTTACACAAACTATTTCTAGATCATCTTCTTCACTTGAGAAAAATTCAACATCATCACACTTTGAATTATTGCAATCAAGAGTATTGGGAGATTCTTTACCTTCAATATCTTCCTTGTTTCCAACACCATCACATGATTTTTTCCCTTCATTTGAAATGTCTTCAAGATCTTCCTTTGTGCTATCATTACTTCATTCTTTATCTTCACTTGAAATGTTTTCAAAATCACATTTAGAAACAATAAATTGAAGAGTTTTTGATTATTCTTTACCTTTGATGATCTTGATGGAGTGGTCTTCAATTTATTCCTTCTCCTTCTTTCTTTGATATGTCTCCTTTAGATTTATCCATAGATCCATGGCGGAAGTGCATTGTCCCATGCTCTCTTTGATAGGGCTTGAGAGTCCACTAAGAATGGTATTGAGAGCCAATGCATCATTCTTCTTTCCTTCCCTTTGAGCTGCAAACTTTGACTTGTTCTTCAACGGAACATATCCACTGATGGTTCCCTTCCAAACAGTTGCTCCCATTGTCTTCAAATATAATCTCATCTCTATTCTCAAAGTGGAAAAGTTTTCCTCATCAAGGATTGGAACTTCATCATCCATTTGTGTGTATATGGATCTCCTTCAAGCTTGTTAATGGTTGTAGTGAAGGCCCACTCTGATACCAAATGTTGGACACACCTACCACACTTAGAGGGGGGGTGAATGAGTGTGGGGATCTTTTTCCCAAAACTTTCCTCTTACAAAAAAACTCCTTAGTTAACATTAAACATTTTCTCATTACTCATTGTTGTCATTTATAATCAGTTAAATGTGAATACATATCAGAAACATATATCAACAACATATCATCAACAAATCATCTCCATAAGGAACACACAGAACACAAGATGTATGTACAATGTTTCTTTTTAGTATGGACTTCAATCCGAGGGTTTTTCAGCAACAACTGAATAGAGTACAACTCTACAAGAGCGCCATCTCTATATTCAAGAATAATATTACATTCTCATCACCAACTGAGATGAGGAAACAATCCTCAACATATATCAATCTGTCAACATAAACAAGTGCATCAACCATGCACCAACCTGTGCCAAACAATCTGTAATCAACCTGTACCATAAACAAGTGAATCATACCATGTACCAAGTATATACCAATCATGTGTCAAATAATAATCAACAATGTCTCATCAATATGTACCAAAATCATCAAATATACACCTCATGTATGTGCCAACTCATCAACTTCTTGTCTCAACCATGACTAGTTTTGGATTAGTCAACAACCCCAACTTGAAATAATCATAACTTTGTACTTGTAATGAATAAAGATATGAAACTGATACACAATGTTATTCACTTTGTTTTATGAAATTCCTCCAGGTGGAACTACTTGGAACCTCTCATAAAAGGCATTATAGAAAAAATGGAATACCTTGCTGAATTCTGTCTTATTCTAGAGAGCGACCTTGTAGATCGTGGACTGCACAAAATATTCATTGAATTGATCTGAAACTATTACAAAAAATATGACATCCTGTACCCTAAACAACACATTTTGTCTCACTGAATTTGGATCTGTTATGAAGAAGTTATGATGTTTTTACCCGAAACACTTGTTTTTGACTAGTTTTGGGACTAGCCACAAACCCTATTTTCCACGAAGTGTATATCCAAAACTACAATGACCCATAAGCTAAATTGTTTACCACATATACTTGGATATGTTTCCTCAATTTCATATCAATCCCATGGTCTGAATCATTATATAAAAAAATTTATAGATAAAATGGTGAGATGACCTGTAAATAACATACTTTAGAAAGCATCATGAAAAGAATTTATCCTCCCTTCAATTCTGACCCTCTTTTATTCACCTTCCTTCTGAAATTCATCTTAGATATCCTTGGTTACCTTATTCATCTATAGATATTTAATATGCTCAAGTTTTACACACCAAAAATGCTCAAGAAGCTCTGTTGCGCCTCTTCCATCACCTTAGTGAGCAAAATAGAGGTGCTTGCAAGCTCAGTTGGGTCTGTTGAGCAGGACAACTGCAAGGAAAAGAGTTAGAGAAAGAAATAGAAAACATCAAATAAGAATTAAACTAAGAAATGCAATAACAAATAAATTCATGAGCATAGGGACATAGAGACAAAAAGAACAATGAGACCCATGTCACCAATGATAAAGCTGATATTAGTGAAAGAATACACCGAGAAGAAAGGGGACTATGAGTCCCTTCTTCCTCCAAGGGAGGGCTCTTGGACCCCCACAAGCAAGCTCTTCTTACAACAAATAAAAATGGAAAATGATGAAAGAAATCTTTGCTAATACACTCAAGGGGTGAGATGGATTTCCCAATGCAATGGTGCAAATATACTCTTGGCAAGGATGGAGTCCTCAAGAGAATAATGACAACATAACTTTGCTTTGAATTCCTTGAAAAATGAAGTGTATCCATGGCCTTTTTATAGCATTCCTTTGAGCTATTGTTAAACTAGTTTGTAGTGTGAAAAGAGGCTAATTAGGGCATTTCTAGGTCTTTGACCAGCCATCCAGTCGAATCCAGTCCAGATTTGAGTGTCAAATCGTCTTGGGAGCTGAACCATAAGTGGGTGGGAGGCCGACCACTCTCATAAATGTGTTGTTTCTCAGGTGCACGGCTTTTTGCGATAACAGTCGCGCATTGTGTGCATGTGCATGATTTTTGCGTTCTTATTCTGTAAATGTGCGCGCGTGCCCAGTGTCTTCATAGCGCCCTTCAATTTTCACTACTTTGTATAGTTTTTGACCCTGTATGAATGCTTTGCTATTAATTTAGGTCCATGGATGACTTCATAACTGTTTGATGATGCTGATTTCTTGTAACCATGTGCAGAAAAAATTTCAGTGATAACAGATGCCCCCTGATGGATGATGTTAGGATCATATGTATAGCCAAAATCCATCAATGTTTCTTCTACTTAGAGTGTTGTTGTAAGAGAGAGAAATAGTGGGATCGTCCAGAGCGATCCGTTGGAGGGAAAAATAATCTAGTAGAACCTAACCTTCCATGAGGTGTGTGAAAAAGAAAACTGTGTACAAATGAGGCGGGCATGCCCCATGCTCGTGTCATGTAACTCAAAAAAGAGGAATGAAGTGTTGGTGTAGACAACTGCAGCGCCCTCGGGGGTGGTCGTGATAAAGGTAGAAGACAATTCTGCGGATGAACATACTCTGAATAGTAGGTAGTGATCATGGTAATAAGTATCACCGATTATGTGGGTATTGATAGCCCAACCAAGTTCAGAGGTTTTCGATAAATGAAAGAACTAACTGAAAAGTAAGACCCACCGTAACATGAAAAAGTGTTGATGTCAAATGTTATGGGGGTCAACGACAGCAGGGAGAAATTGTGTGTCACCCTGTGCTGTCTGAGATCTCTCATTGGGTGGGTAATGAGAATCAAGATACTGTCACCCTTCTGGAAAACTGTGCTGATGTCGACAAAAAAGGGGGACACAACTCCTAGAAGCAAATGGTTTCATGAAATCTACTAGGTGAGGTTAGGAAGTGGAGGAGGTACATGGACGAAGTCAAGAGGTAGGAAGACTCAAGACTTCCCTTGGTTGGAGTATATGTGAGATAAAAAGTGGATGCAACCATTCAATGAGGTCAAGTGTCAGGGGGATGACAAGATCGGGGATAAGTTGTGCCAGAGGCGGGACAAGGTGAACAAATTTAGAGGGAAGAGGTAAGTGGCCTGTGGGGTACTCTGAAGATATAGACAATGTTGGTCAAGGGTGGATGATAAGTAGTGCTCCAACCAGGGTGACATGGGTTGCGATTGGCCAAAAAAGGGAAGAAGGCCGCCAAAGGTGAAGACAAAAAAGGTAATGTAATGACTGGAAATAAAGGCGTTTGTACAATAAATAATGAATAATTGGGGAGAAGTGTACAAATACAAAAATGGGTGCCCCGGTGTGATATGGTTGGCCCGGGAAGGGCATAATTTGCTCGAGAAACTGATGGAGGGTGGGGGCCCCATGGGTGGGTTTTTGTATGAGGTAGGTGAAATGAAGGGAGATTTGCAGATGAGTAAATAGATTGTGGATGAAATGGAGGGTTCATGCTACTACGGAGGTGCATCCCGACCATATAACCATGGAGAGGTAATCTGGGAGTCCATTGGGAAAGCTAGAAAAATGAGGAGAAGGAGTATGTGGTTGATTTGCGACATGATGTAAGACTATCGGGACTCCCATCCCTAAAGGGTTTTGAAAAATAGCATGAGTGTCAGAAGTGCCAAAGGGTGCTATGAATGGGACAACTCATGTGGGTAAGAGTTCTACCAAGTGACAGTATCGAAGATGAAAATGGAGGTGTGGGTACTGTAGAGCTGGAAATGGGGATCCTAGAGGCAAATGTCAGAGGGTGTGACTAGAAATGTAAGTGAGATTCAGAGGGAATGACTACATGCCAATGCTGAGTATATACTTGAAGGGGTTGTATCGATGTATGATGACCAAGTACCTGCACACATGAAAACCAAATACCTGATGTGAACAATATCTGAAGATAATCGAATATATGAGCATGTATTTGAAAAGTGTGAATATGCGCATGCGTACCTGATCAGGGTATGAAAAATGGTGCCTTGGGAGCTCAGGATGAAAAGAGGCCCAGAGACTATTGTGATGTAGATGACGGGCTGTTGATCCCGTGGCTGAAGAAAGATTGAGAAATGGATGCCTGAAGATCCTAGAATGGTGAGTGGAAGTTTGGAAAAAAGGCCTATATATAGCTGTAGGGCCCACATTGCCACCTCATTTGTACTTGCTGCTATAGTGATTGGACCAAAAGCATTCAGAGGAGATTGTGAGATTCTGGGAGGATGAGGAATCTGATTAAGAACCTGCGAGCATCAAGTTAGTGGTCTGATCATCTTTCATAGAATTAGGGTTTCATTTTTTGGGAAGGGGTTGTACGGAGGGCCGTACAAGGGTGTTTAGGGGTGTGGGCCTCACATGCATGGGCGATCCTGTAATAGGCGCACACATGTGCGCGCCTATCCATCAGATAGACATGCATGGGAGTGCTAGTAAGGGGATAAAGGGTCCACATGATGTGCATGCATGGGGGTTAAACAGGCATGCATATGTGCATGCATGGGGGTTAAACAGGCATGCATATGTGCATGCATGGGGGTTAAACAGGCATGCATATGTGCATGCCTGTCGATTGAACAGGCGTGCCTGAGAGCACGCTTGTGTAATGAAAAGGTGTGCACGTGTGTGCATCTGTGTAGTGAATAGGTGTGCACATGTGCGCGCCTGTGGTATGTACAAGCACGCATGTGTGCGCGCCTGTGGGCACGCTTGTGGGTGAAACAACCACGCCATGGAGGCAACATTGACAGGTGTAAAACGTGTCTTTTTTATGTTGTTGATTGTCCATGTGGCTGATGTAGGATGGTTTTATGTTGTGTAGGTGAGCTTTAGGCACGATGTCGATTGGTTGGCGAGAGCGGTATTAGTCCCAGTTGCAAGATGCCATGGGTTTTGAGGAGCTAGGTGTACGTGCGACTTTGGTAGCCTGTGGGCTACTAATGTTCTTTGAGTACCCCTTGATACGGGCGCAGGAGTATCTCTTGTAGTTTCTTATCTGGATGTGGATTTTGGACCTACACTGCTTCATAGTGCGAGGAGAGCAGATTCCCTTCACTGTGGTGGAGGATGTGTATTTTTTGACTGGGCTCCCATTTCGGGGAACAACCCTACTGGCGGAGCCGATGCTACCGAAAGATATGTCGCTAGAGACGGTGGGTCGGAGATATTGTTCGGGGAAAAAACTATATGTCTGGCACAGTTGTGAGCAGTGGGGTGATGGATTCCCTAGCGCATCACTGTATAGCAGAAATGATTGTGAGAGTGTATGGTTCATTGGCGACAGAACGGATCAGCGGTGGTCAGCTGATGGTGATGGAGAGAGTGTTGGCCGATGAACATTTTACCTGGGGGCTTACACTGCATTGCAGTATGGTGGGGTAGCTAGACCACTGTCGGTCCATGGATATGGGAGAGTTTTCCTTCGGGTCCATCCTGGTGGCCTGGTTTCTGGAGAGGGTGCCAATGTTGTGCCCTAGGATTCTATTGGGTGCGCCTGGGGTGCGAGAGTTGCGGCTGAGGCAGTGGTCGACTGTGTTGATTCACCATGGTGGTGGCGAGGGTGGCCACTTCTTCACTGCAAAGGTGGCACAGGTATGGCAGCAGATACCGCAGGTGATATTGCGGTACCCCTATGCCGGGGTTGACTTCCGGGAGGATCCAGACATGGTGCTACCTCTAGGGGAGGTGTTTGACCGCCGAGGTATGTTGATGATGTTGATATGTTTGTTTTTGTGTTGTTGAGATAACATTCCATATGTATATGATATAGATGCTGATACTATCTATTGTTTGTTTGTATGTGCATATATGGCACCTTGTGGGCACGAGGTGGAGTTTCAGAGAGTGCCGGCTCATCAGGAGCCGAAGAGACTACCATGGGGAGAGAGACATCGGCGTGAGGACGTCGTGGTGTGACCAGCTGAGCCAGAGAGGGAAGCGAGGAGATGTCGGTTTGATGAACCTGGTGCTGGGCCATCACATGCTCCCCCAATGGCTGTCGGAGTGGATTTTGAGGACATACGCCATCATCTGGAGGCAGTGTTATAGGATGTTCCCGAGGGCATATGGTCTCGCATCCAGGATGAGGGTATCCTGGAGTAGTGTGTGGGGGTTCTGCCACCATGGCGGTCCGTAGTATGATGAGCAGTAGTGGTGGGTGCTGCGATGACTGGAGGACTTCTACTGGGGCAGGAGGGATCGGTAGGGGGTGGACCACCACTGCCTGAGGGAGGGGCAGGTGGTGGTGGGTCACCACTACCTAAGGGAGGATCAGGCAGTGGTGCTCTAGAGGCACCATGAGTGGTGCTATATGTATTGATGTATATATATTTTTTTATATAGGCTGGTGAGCCCATTTTGTAACGAGGTGCTTCATTGGCCTACGGATAGTTGTATTTTTGTATGTAAACATTTGGATGGCATTGTGGACCTTTCGATATATACATGAGTATACATTTTTGAGATCTATGTGGTGTTTACACGTGTTTTGTTAATGAATTGATGATGTCTAATCTATATATGTGATGACAGTTTGTGTTATATGTTTATGTATGTGTAAAGGTAGATTGATGTGATATATGCCATTCTAACACAATATTAGCTAGGTTATCCGTAATTTGATTCAATTGTCTTGGAATATGTGTAAATGTAATGGAATCAAAATGTCGAGATAAAAGTCTAACCTACAGGTATTTGTGAAAGAGGCAAGGATCATGGACGCGGTACACATTTTGGAGCTAGAGTACGACTAGTTGAGAGTCGAGAAAGACGCTAAGGTGACGAATACCATGATGCTGGGAATTGGCCAGGAGGTCGATGAAGGTAGTGTATTCGTCTTGGTTGTTGGTTGCTGAACCCAAACATATGTCGCTTGAATGGAGCATTTAATGTGAGGGGGTGTAGAGAGCCCAAGCTGCTGAAGCAAGATTTTGCGTCCAATGGCTGGTGCCATCAGCGTAACCGATGTGGTAGGTTGGTGGAGGAAGCATCTGTCAATAACACAAAGGATATTTTATATGTGAGGGGGGAAAAAAGATTAAAAACGCTATAAAAGAAATAACCTAAAGTGGAATGACTACGTTTAAGCATAAAATTTCTTTAGATACAACTCGTTGATGGGTTCTTTGAGAGAGAGGCCTTCGGGAGAGGCCAGGATGTATGCACCTTTGGTGAGGCAATGTTGGATAATGTATGGACCATGCCAGAGTGACTCGAATTTGCCGTGGCCAAAGGTATCATGAGAAATATCGTAAGCCAGGACAAGGTTGCCTTCACGAAATGAGAGAAGGTTAACATGTCGATCAAAGGTAGCCTTGGATAGTTTTTTAGCTGCCTCATTATTTTGTAATGAAGATCGACGATCTTCATCCAGAGACTCTAAGTTTAGCAAGCACTGCTCTATTGGAGCAGTGTCGGGTAATATCTCAATTGCGGTGCGTAAGGTGGAAATTTTGCACTCGATGGGAAGAGTGGCCTCAACCCCATGGACTAGATGAAATGGTGTGAAACCAGTGGCTATTTTCACAGCCATACAGTAACCCCATAGTGTAGAAAATAACATATGATGCCAATTGGTTTTATGTTTATTAACCGTGCACTGTAACATGCTATTGAGGACCTTGTTAACAGCTTCGACCTGTCCATTAGACTGAGGGTAATATGGTGAGGCAAACTCGTGGGAGAATCCTAACCGAGATGAAAGTTTGACGGAAATCTCATTCTCGAAGTGTTTCCCGTGATTGGAAACGAGTTAGAGTGGTACTCCAAAGCGGGATATGACGTGGTTAAAGAAAAAATGCGCTGCAGTGTCAGCGGTGTTGTTGAAGGTGGGAATAGCTTCTGCCCATTTGGTGAAGTAATCGACAGTG
>JASDQU010414765.1:0-10356 GCA_032191745.1 Picea mariana
GCTCTGGTGTATCGGTTTGTGTTTTCCTTAAGTGTTGCAACTGTGTGAAATTGTGTTCTTGGAATGAAGCATTGATGGTTCTTTCTACAATAATATTGAATCCATAGAAATTATTGGTCATCCTTTGTGCTAGCTCTCTGTTATCCTTGTTGTTTAGGTGGAAGGTTTTATTGGTCTTGGTTTGATGGTTGCCTTCACGCATTTGCATCAATTGTCAAGTCTCTGGATTTTATGGGTTTAATGGTTGGAGGCACTCTACATCGCTATGTTTTATTCACTTGGGCATTGGTGGTTTTCACCACTAAGGGTCACGAAGTGGGTTTTTTGTTCTTACTCGTACCTGTCTTCACCTCAGTTTTGTTTTCGTTTGATCAAAGAGCATGAGGGTTATACCCTGCGTGCATTAAATAACATTGTTAGGCCGAATGAGAGCCTCACCTTTCTGTTATGGCCCTCGGCCATGGATTTGTTACCTATCCACGAACGAGTCATGGTTCTCTCTATGTATGCACCATTGGCCTCGGAGTTTTCACCATTACAATGAGTTGGCTCTGCTCTCCCTATATTGGCTACATAACAAACCCTTAGCCTCTAGTCTGAAGTTTTATAGAGAAAATTGTCGGGACTTCCAAGTTTACTGCAGGTTATTGTGGATTGAATGTATTGTCAGTTAATTTGAATGCAGACCCGCCCAGTTGGTTATATGACAGTCGTGTTGGTTTAGCATTTAGTTACTAACTCTATAACAATGGTAAACCCTACGTTGTTAATTGCGCTTTCCATACACACAGTCTCTCTCCTTATGTTTGATAACTCAGTATTGTTTAATGGAGAGCATTGTTGCCCCAATTCGAATTGATGCGTGGGCATCCGTCGTTGCCACAGCTTGTTAGGTCGATTGATTTTTTATAGAAGTGGTGAATTGGTTGGTTGACACATAGTCACTGGTATTTTTGCACTAATGATTATTTGGATGTGTAGCTGGCATTGGTTACAATTGTTTGATGTTGCTCACACATACCGCGTTGTGTGTGGTGTTTCTACACAATGAAATAGTGGTTATTGTAACTATCATTTTCTTTTTGGGGCCAATGGTTATTGCAATCAGGATGATTATATGAACCACATCCACTGCATGCTTGTGATTGTTTGATCGTATAAGTCGAGTTGCACGCAGCCTAGTTGATTACAGATTGACTAAATCGAAGCCATATTGTATTGGATTGATGGCTTAGTGCGATGGGTTGTGTTATTCCTATGACTGTGTGTTTGGTTTTGTGAATTGGAGATGTTGCATAGTGGTGTTTTGTTGGCTTCGCACTGTGTATGATTAGGATAGCTTGGGTTCTCACACTCAGGGATACCCACAGAGTTTTTAAGTATGTTTTGTTGCAACCCAATCATTTGTTGAGATGGGCATGTGGTTAATACCCCGTCATGTTGGATGGATGGCCCAGCTTTTTAAGGTCACATTGAATTGGGCTTGCACAGTGATAGAGTTACACTTGCATGATTGAATTATTATGCGCATAGCTTGTGTTGGAATGATGG
Source organism: Picea mariana (assembly GCA_032191745.1). Lineage (NCBI taxonomy): Eukaryota > Viridiplantae > Streptophyta > Pinopsida > Pinales > Pinaceae > Picea > Picea mariana. Next base: position 1,552 of record JASDQU010414765.1, read on the forward strand.
TTGTTGGTTGTCTGTTTAAATGTCAATTCGGATTTTGCAATTTAATCTGAATTATTTGGTTTACTGCCTACATATGTTTAGAAAATATCATTGCATTCAAATGATAGGCCCGATTACAGTGATAGTGACTTCATTGTTAATTTGGAAACATGATTTTTGAGCATAGTTGTGGATTGAAGAAATGCATGGGCAGTGGTTGATTTTGATGGTTAACAGAGTGGAATGGTTATTGTTATAAGATGCAAAGTATATAAATGAAAGGAACAAAATCTCTTTACAGAATGCATACTGTCTTGTGATAGCACTGTATTGGATATTTGATAATAATCAGTGAACTAGTTAAATACACAGTAATTATTATTTGGTCACAATGATTGTTGGTTGGTGCATCTATTTTTCCCAGAATGTTTTATGGATCACTTAATTAATTTCATGAATAGTAATCATTATTCTTCTCTTCCATTATGTCATTTTCCACTAATTACAAACCCCATCACCTTCCCATATTCATTTTTACACTCCCTGTTCTGAGATTGATTACAGTCAAGAGAATTTTGGTGTTAAAACAGTTGAAAGTGGCATTGTCTTGCATTGATTACAGTCAAGAAAATTTCGGTGTTAAAACAGTTGAAAGTGGCAGTGTCTTGCGTGGATTATAGTGATGTTTTATTAGGTTGCTTACAGTTGATTGTTGTTGTCATTGAGCAGTAACCGTGGTTTTTTCCCCCTCATGGTATCATGTTTTTTCTCAATACAAACCCCTCGCATATCCCAGAACCTTTTTCACCCCCTGCTCATTGATAAACGGTAAAACAATTTNTGGTTATTTAAAAGACTATTTGCTAATCAATCACGCATGCAGGATGAGTTTTTTCAGTCGAGGTAGCCATGGACGAGGAAACAGAGGTAGAGGTAATTGGAACCGAGGCCCAAGAAGGCCCAGGTTATCCATATATTTTGATGTTGATTCACAAGAGCTTGGCCAATTGTTTCATGCCGGATTTTTCAATTGGATTGGGAATGGAATAGTCTAACCTAGGACTGAAAGGCCTCCTTTCCAAGCCCCGCAAGGCCCTGGTATCCCTGTACCTCCTAATGTCTCATTGCAACCTGAGGTCCCGAAAAATGATGGATGGCAGGATATTGTCCACCCGACAGTCTCCCAACATCATGGTTGGCCCAACTTGTCCTTGCTTGGTCCTCTGCCTATTAACCCCATTGTCCAAGATGCCCCTGACCACTCACCAGTGCAATCCTCCCATGCTAGCAAGAGATAGAAAACTAAGGCCCACCATGCCCTTAATAAAGGAAAAGCCATTGTTGCCCCTTCCTCACCCTCCAATGGCTCTGATAAATCTATGTCTTCCCGAATGCATTTGAGGGACGATTGTTCCCACGTGATCAGCGATATTATGCCCTAAGGCTCTGCACAGCCAAAGGAAAATTCAGGAAAATCAAGAGGTGACAACAACAATCAAGGGAGGTTTGCATCGCAGACTGGGAAATATGGTTTTTAAAGTTTTATTTTATCATTGTTAATGATAGTTGATTTCAGGAAATTTTGGACATCATGTTTTATTTTGTATATATGAGTAATATTTTGAAAATAATTTCAAATTTCATGAGCTAAATTTGCCAAAAGAGAATATGTTGATGGGAGATACAAGGAGGTGTGTTTTACTTAACTAATGGTTATGTTATGATTGTTATAATTGTTATGAACTAAAGGGAGTCACAAGGGGTCCCACCTACTAGATATTATTTATTTATAACCCTTATTATAATTATTACTTTTCCCCCTAACTAAAGTTAGTTGAGTCTTTTAATTAACTTAACTAATGAGTTGGTTCAACTACTTCAACCAATTCTATTTTTTTTAAAAGCAAAGGAAAGGGAGGAACAAGAAGAGGATAGAAGCAGAAGCATGCTAAGGTTTTCTCTTTGAGTTTATGTTGAGACAATTTAGCTTCCATTCATTCATTATTCATCACAAGCCTAATTCTCTTTTATCATAGTAGGGTTTTATTGTAGACAACAATATTCAGGGTTGAATCACATCATTCAGAAACTTGTTTTTCAGAGGTGTTGATCTATCTTTGATAGTCTGTGTAGACTTGTCTGTTTGTGAATTAATTTTCATGGCTGACAAAGGCTATTGTGCAGAGTCGAGTGGGAAGAAATCTATGGCAAGTTGATCCAGATTTTAGAGTTCAATTTTGGTTTTATGTCAGAGGTCCTTTTGTATGTTCCATCAGGAATATCTAAGTTTGACTTTGGTCCAAAGTTTCTGCATGAGATTTTGTAAAGAAAATGACACTTTGGTGAATTTGAATGAAATAAAGGATTGCTTTATGTCTCATCTGTATTGATTATCATCTTGGTGACTTTTCTTTTATCTTTACATTTATTTCAACAACTGATATGTTCCGAAAATTACATAAAAAGTGAATTTCCAACAAGCTTTTTGTTGATAAAAGACTAGCCTAAGCATTGTAATTAATACTTGTGAGTTAGGATGTTATTTTTGTTGGCTATAAACATAGGGTGATATTCCCGTCTATTTTTCTTTAGCCAAGCAAAATCTGAAAATGATTGAGTAATATCATTTCATATCTTTTCCTCAATAGTATGCACCTCCATAAGTGTTGCATGCATTGTCGCAAGTGTTCTATGCACCTTCCCAAGTGTCACATTCATTTTGTTAGGTGTCGCCACCCCCTGACACCATGAAAATAGTTGTCCATGGCCCCTAAGTCATATTGGAGGAAGAAACGCATCATTTCAAGGTCAAAACACACTTGTTTCTTGGAAAAATCGACCTTTGTTTGGGCATTTATGAAGAGTGGCTCCTCCTGGCCATGTCGAGGGAGGTCCATGGTGCCCCTTTTGCCATGTTAGAGGGGCATCACTATTAGGATGGTGCCCTGTCTCTCACTCTAGGAAACCATTCTTGTTAAGAGAAAACGAGGGTCCTCCACCTTATTCTATGGGCCAACTCTCTCAAGATGGGGTTGGTTATGTTGGACCCCCATGCTTTGGCTTCACTTTAGGATATGATCCAAAACTAAAGGATCCATATCCTCAACCATATCCTTAATTTTCTCATGGTGGTTATGCCTCTCAGGCCTATATATTGAGGGCTTTCCAAGGTGAAAGGGGGGAAGTAATCAGTCAGAGTATCATCATTTTGATCTTGATATGTTTGTGCAAAGGGCTAGACAAGGAGAGCTTGGAGAGGTTGTTGCTACATCAATCGTGGTCTGTAAGTATTCTATTTTGGGTTCTCATTGAATATACTTGGCCTATTTCCTTCAATTTTGTGTATTCTTGCATATGCTTATCTATTGTTGCTTTAATCTTCGTAGATGAACTTGTTTTGCCTAATCAACTAGAGTAGGAGATAGTTGTTTCTCCTTGCTTTCCATTGCAGGTATCAAGTTGTGCCAAGGGGTTTGAAGATCAAGCTCATGGATTGGAAGCGGAGAGGAAAAACTTCAAAAAAGGGTACATCATGCCCTTTCTCCTTCTCTCTTTCTGATTGGTTAAAATGAGGTTAAAGGGATGTTAGTGACCACTTGTAGTGTTTTTGTCTTGGTATAGGGATCTAGTAATCCAAGGGAGGTTTCATCTATCCATAGACGAAAAATTTTGTAACATTGAGCAACTCTACTTGTGATGGTTCAGTGAAAGAGAATGTGCACTTTTTGAATGATAAATTCTCTAGGATCTTAACTCATAGTGCCTAGAAGTCCTTTAAAGAGTGGTTTCATCTTCCATCTCAAGGAAAACAATCATTGACAGGGAAGAGTTGTTGATGAGTCTCAATAAATATTTTAAGGATGTTCATAATGCTATGAAATTTGATGCACATCTGAGTATTAAGGGAGGGCCCTCCATTGGAGTTGACATGCCTCGTCGATTGGTGTCCTTGTTTTGGCCATTAAGGTAGGAAAGAATTCAATGTTCATTCCTAGGACAAATCGAAGGAGCCTAGATTGGATTTGAAGAGAGAGAGGGTTGAGGTTCCTCCTCATCCTTCAAGTCCTATGAATCCCAATCCTTTGTTGGACGTGAAGGAGTTTAACTTTTTCTTGGTAGATAATAAAGAACATTTTGTGGGGCGTATGCATTTAGAGACCAAGGGGTGATTTTTTTTTTCCTTCATAAGATGTTGGATTAAGCAATTTTCAATTTGTGGTGTGTGCTAAATTGGGCGACTAAAGGAATATCCTTGAATTCTTATTGGGGGTTGGCATCAAAGTATGTGTGCCTCTTGTTTAATTATGAAATTGTCGCTTGCCATGTGTTATAATTTGGTACTCATAGTATTGTTGGTATTATTTCTTATGTTTATTCTTGGTGAGTGGATTTCAACCTCGATAACTGTGATCAGGCCCATTACTCTCTTTGGTTGGAATTTCTTTCCCTTTTGGTTGACTTACATCCATTTCTTGACCAGATTGCTTGCCATTTTGTTAAGTTTCTTATTCTAGATGGTTGTCAAAACTCTTTCATGGTGAACCCTCACATATGTGTGGAGGTGGATATCAAGCACAAGCTCCCTCCTTTTATCTTTGCATACATAATTGATGGTGTTCATCAATAGAAGGTTCACTACCTGAATCTTCTAAATGCTTGCTTTGTGATTCAATATTAGGTCCACCTCACCTACGTGAGGGTACAAGAGTGGGTAGCAGTTCAACCCGTCTTTCCAATGGTTTGGGGAATGGTGGTATCTTTGTTGCTTCTAATTCAGGTAATGGGCATGACATTATTTCAAAACGTAGAGGCCCTTCAGTTGGTGGTGTTGGTGCTAGTGACTCTAGATCTAGTGTGGGGGGGGGAGGTTCTGGTGTTGGTGGTGTGGGATCTAATGACTCAAGTGTTAGTGGTTTAGGTTCAAATGTTGTAGGTTCTAGAAGATCTAGGTATGGGGTTGTTTTCTCGGGTGTCATTGGTCATGGTGCTACTTCTCAGGTTCTAAGAGGTCCTATGGAGTAGCCTCAAGGTAGTATGTCTTCCTTGGAAGAGGGTTTGTCTAGGGTATCTCAAATTCGTGAGCTAGTGATCATAAATGGATTCAAGGATAATTTTAAGGATGGAAATTTATCTCAAAATGTAGAAACCTTGGTGAATCTCACTAGTCCTTAATATGCAAACTATAAATTGTGTGACGATATTTTTGTAAAAATATTCAAACTTCTAGAGATTTTATATAGTTTCTATAAGATTTAAGCTAATTTGAAGGTAAAATAATTTTATTCTATAGAATTTGGGCGAATGATTTTTAGAAAAAATGGAAATTGGCGAATCTTTTTTGGGGAAAAAGCATGGAAAATTAGCCCATGGGTGATCTATAGCCCCTAAATTTCTCCCTAAATGGATTAGCTTCTTTTGAGTTGATTGGAATGGATATTGAATCTAGATGGTAGGTTAAAATGAATAAGAGGAAGGTGGTCTCCTCCATTGTTAGGGTGGATAGGCTTGCTGGGAATATTAGTCCCCAACTGTGGACAAGGTCTTATAAGGATGTGATGGTTCATTTGTCTGACTTGTATGGATTTAAGATGGAGAACATGTCTATTAGTTTAGCTCGGGATAGCAACAATGAAAAAAAATAAACTGAAATTTTAATGGAGTTGAATGTAAATGGGCATACGACTGTAAGACCTGGTTAGGCATGTGTACCCCAGGTTTGAAATTTCATCGGTAAAGTCTAGACGTAGACCTAGGTTATAGGGGGAGCATGTAGTATTCCCAAATACCCTGAATTTGAGGGAGGTTTGGCCAGATTTGGTCATAGGAAACCCCAAGCCAAGTTTAAAGGGAGGAATGTAAGGTAAACTTGACTTGGTGAAAGTGTCAAAGTTGTTAGGCCAATAGTCATTCATGGTTTCGGCCACATGGTTTTGGTAGCATGTGGTTTTAGAGCCTATGGATTACATGCAATGAAAGCCTTTAAAAGGCTATTGATAGTCCATTGTAATGTGTTAAGATTTGAGCAATGAAGGCTCACTTGGTTGGGGCTTGGATATTGGTTGCCTTGGTCGATTTTGGCCAAGGGAAATAATAGATCTATTTTTGGATAGCTTTTGTTGTAAGGATTTTGCAGGGTAAATCTTGTGTGAATTATGTGTGTTTTTTTATGTTATTGGTATTTTTATTTCTCTCACTTTATTTTTCCTAACATGGATCACCCTTATGGCTCAGGATTAGGTGATAGGTTTTTTGTGTGTTTTATGCTCCTAATCTCACTTCGTAGCATTGCCAGCTTTGGGAATGGGTGGCTTCATACTTTCCTATTATAGAGTGGATTGTTGGAAGGGTTTTAATATGGTGAAATAGGAGGGGGGTATATGTGGGGGTGTAGGGTTAGTGGTCAGTGGTTGGAGAAGCATGTGTGGTGTCGTTACAAAGGTAATTTTCTTCAAATTTTTTCCCTAATTCAATACAAAAGAAGTTAGATTATGGTAGTTGGTACACATGGTCTAATTATCGACAGGGCCAAGATAGGGTGTAGGCTTGGCTAGACTAGTTATATGGGTTGTGGGAGCATTTGAATTCCTTTGGTCGACTTCGTCTTGTTGATGTGACTTTAGATGCGATAAGTTCAAATCATTTGTCAATTTACAGTATGATCTCTTTGGGCCAGTCTGTTGAATCACCCCCTTCTACACTTTTCAAACTCAATGTCTCTCATTTAAGGTTGGCAGACTTTCAGGCCCTTGTCCAAAGAGTTTGGAACCCTTCCCCTCAATTGGTTTGGGTATAGGGTTGAATTATTTGGTGGGAAGATTCTATGTGTCATACTTTTAAGTTCATTTAAGGTTGGGACAAGATGCTAGCTTGGAAGTGGAGCAAGGATTTGTGGTTGGCTCGTCAACATCTTGAAGAGGTTCACACCTTTCTTGAAGAGGATCTCCACAATATGAATCTTCAAGAGGAGGCTGCATATCTAGCATTATAAGGACATTCCATTTGCAGGAAATCTAACTATTGTTGGCTACATTCTCTAGTATTCTCATGTTTAATATTTGTCTTATTGTTTTCCCAACATGGCTTAGTTTTGACAGCTTGGGTATATTTTGGGAACTTATCTGTGGTCCAAGTATGGTAGAGATCGAGGTTTTCCATTAGTTTCATGAGACATTTGCACCATGCCCAAGGACAAAGGGGGGCTTGGTTTGATTGATTTTTCTACTTAGGGGAGTATTGTGGTGGCCAAGTGGGTGGTTGTTGTTTTCCTATTACAATGGTGAGGATTTTCATAAAGGTTTTTTGGATTACCCATAGTTGAAATCATTTTTTCATCGATGTTTCGAATCCCCAAACTGGATTCCACAAAATGAATTCAAGTGGGTGGTGTTGTGTCTCAAGGTTTCAGCTCCTTGGTTGATCTTATTTTGGCATTAGGTGCTTTTAGCAGAGCATTTAGGTAGAGTCATTAGAGATTGTGATATCATCTTGTCTCTTCATCTCTTTCAAGTGTTGAGTTCCCTCATCTTTCGAAGTATCTGGGTTGCTTGGAAGGAATTTATTGGTTTGGTTCATGGGTAGTGGGAGGGTAGCAATGTTGGTTGGGATTTAGCTTGCCATACCATTTGGAGTTGGAGGGTACAAGAATCTTGTGTGGTGGAGCTTCCATGCTTCCTATCTCATATATTGAGTAGAAAGGTCATCTTTTTCTAGGGTGATTTGTGGGATTCAATCTCTCACTCTTGGAAGGAGTGGCATTCTCTTACTCAAAAGTATGGTCTCATTACCTCTAATTGACTTTTGATTATGGAGTTACAAGGGATTCTCTAGAAGCCTAAGCTATATAAGTTGAACATAGAATGCCTGGGCCATTTTTGAGAGATTGGAGTTGGTATTTTAGTTGTCTACTTCAACATTATGACTATTTCATTATTCATTTTTTCATGCAAATGTAATTTTATTAATGAGGGAAAATATGCGTTGGAGTGAAAGTAAATCTTTCTCTGCATTTTGAACCCTAAAGCAGGTTCGTCTTCAAGAGAACTAAGATTATGAGTATTGTCATTTGTATTTTGTTCTTCATCATAGGAATCACTATTCCTAGTCTTAAATGCTTGTTGGATACCCAGGGACTCAAATGATAGATGGATTCATCAATTGCATAGTGTTTGGTGGTATCGAATTTCTTATAAGCTAAGAGTTTTTGCATGGTTGTTGATTTAGTAGGGGGTTTTGTCCAAGGCCAGGCTGGATAAAAGAGGGATTTTTAATGGTCTTTGGCCTATTTGTCAGCAATTTGAGATCGTAAATCACATTTTCTGGGAGTGCCAGTTTTCCAAGTAGTGTTGGAGGTTTCTTGAGGATCAGTGTTCATGGTTTTCTTTAGGATGGTGTTTGTTGGGCCTGCTTTATTTGGTGATTGGTTCTCTTAGGTTTTCCCTACCCTCTTAGGGATTTGGCATAGTTTGAGGATCTCGGATTTATTTATTTCGTGGAAAATTAGGTGTAAGGCTATATTTTCACATGAGGTTAGTTCTATGTCTTCCTTTGTTCTATGTCTCTGGATGAGGTTCGCCATCAACTTCTAGACAAAGGAGCTCTTTTGATAAAATATGGTTGTTGGCCCTTGACCAAGTTTTGGGAGTTTCTTGGTCATGTTGACCTATTTTGGAAATTTGACAGCCTGTCGAAGGAGGAGCACAAGACGAAGCGGAGATCATGGGATCTCGGCCCCCTTTTGGGCCCCTTTTTGGGTTTTTGGGAATATGTAATGGGAATGGGATGTCGGCCCATGGGTTTACCCATGTGTAGGCCTATTTTGTAATATAT
>JASDQU010414768.1:0-10559 GCA_032191745.1 Picea mariana
ATGACTCTCTTCATGAGCCATACTTGGTGAATGCCTCCTTGAAGATTGAGGTGATGATATAATCTTTCTTCTTGAAGGATGAGAACTTGGATCTACAAGTTGACCTTCTCCTCTTGTGAGTTTCAACCTTGTGAGCATCAGAAAACAAAACACTTGCAAATAATCAAGCCTTCAAAAACCTAAGCTTTGATACCAACTTGATCTGAAAATGATAAAGGCTTGTATTCTTGAAAATATTTGCAATTTTTAATTCAAGTGTTCTTATGCAAAAGGATCAATTTGCAAACACAATTTTTATAGAAATTACACATTCAAGATGCAGATAATAAGAAGCAAAAAACAGTGAACAGTAAACACATAACACAACAAATGATAAAGGAGTTCACCCCTCTCTTGGGCTACATCTCCTGGTCCAGCTTCCAATGGATCTTTTATATTATTTTCTCAAAGTGTTAAAATATGTGCTTTACAATGCTCAAAATTCCAAATAGATGGCTCCAATGGCTTCAAAACATCCAAAAACCCCTAGTTGGGCTTTTTCGGCACTTGATTTGGCCAAAAATTGAAGAAGATAGGCTTCCTGGAAGTTCCTCTTCAAACTTGTTGTCTCTGGATCGCCAAAATGCACCTCTGTGTGTCCAACCTAGCCTCTGCACTCATTTCCATGCTAAAACCTAGCACCGAGCGCATAACCGAAAAACCGCGCAAACTGTAGGACGGTTAGGGAACCTAGCCCCTAACCGCCAAACCATTGGGCATATGGCCATGTGACCACGCATAAAAAAGGGCTAAGTTCAAACTCCAAGTCATATGGTTAAACCCATGTGTCAAGGCGCACAGGCTTTTAATTTGTTTGAAACGCGCGTGTGCGTGGTTGAGGTCATATGGAACTCCATGTGACTGGGGGTCGGGGCTTAGCCCCGGCCCGGACTGCGCCCAACCATAACACATTGCAAATTCAAATATTTTTAAAACCATATATATGTGAAGAAACAATGGTGGGCATGCCGGTTGGGTGGCCCTTCCCAAAGCTATACCCCTGCCCGGAGGTCGCGGGGTCGAGTCTTGTAGACTACACAAATTTTAACCATTGCCCAGGTGACACGTGGCAGCCCTTGCTTGGGCCACGTGTCACCAATCCATTCGCTACAAATATGCCACATGTCAGATGCTAATTCATCCACATGATTTCCACTTAACACCTGCCATGTGTCATACGGCCCTGCCAACTCATCTTCTACCATGTGACATACGACCTTGCCAACTCAGCATCCCTACGGACTGTACAGTCAGCAAAATTTTGTTTTGCATGTTTGACGATTTGAACAGAACGTGATATCTCACTCATCTGACATATGTTTGAACCTGTTCAAGTTGCGTTGGGTTTGTGATGACGAGGCCTACACACCCGTTCGATTTGAAGCGATTCCGAGCACTTTGAATTTTTGAGCAAAATTTGATCCCCTGGATCAGCTAGACTCATTTATATGAGGAAACCCTAGTGCATATGTCCACATAATGTGATAAAACAACAATGATCCATGATACAAGTGGGGTCGACCCCTCAAATAGCCTCTAACAATGAAAAATCATACTAGTAATACAATTCCCTCCTAGGTCACACATGTGGTGATGTCATGCTCCAAGAGGGTGTGTGAATCCTCCAAGCGCCATGTCTCATCATCCAAGAGGTTAAAACATGGTGGAGGATGTGCCTCCTTATCAATGTTCATGTCACATCATCAAGTCATCAAATGGTTCCCCAATGATAGGCAAGCTCATCATCATCAAGCAAACCCTAGTGCATGACATCGTCATCAAGGAGATCAACATCCAAGGTGGGAAGGCCAGCATCCAAGGTGGAATGATCAAGAATCACCTCTTTGATTGGTTTCCAAACATAATGAAGTGTAATTTCCTTTATCAAATGTTGAAGAAGGTGTGGGGTGCATTGTCCAAGGTGTGGTATTTCTACCCATCTTCCTTCCATCATGACTATATATATCAAAGGAAAGATCAGATGTCCATCATCCAAGTTCCAGCAGGTGTGAGAGGATGTATTTGAATGACATCAATCACCAGGTGACCCAACACTCTGCATCACATGTGTTTTATCCTATGCAAAGTGCACAACATCTTGGGGTGAAAGCACAAAGACGTTCTCCAAGACCATGTCAAGTGTACCCAAGTCAGTCAAAACCATGGAATCAAGTATAACCAACAATCATAAGGGGAAATAGTCCTAAGAAGCATACAAAGTAAACCATCAGTCAATACAAAATCCAAATGAGAAACTCTCATTGGGTATCCCCTTCAAACTTCACACAAGCCGAAGACTTTATGAAAATTGGAAACTTTAGGTATGGGAGGGCCATCAAAGGAACCTATTAGATGTGTCAATGCCCAAGTAGAGAGATATTTCCCAAAAGAACCTATCAGAGGTGCGTAATGGATGTGAGGTGTTCATGGGGTTTACTTATGGGCACGAGATCATTAACATGCAAGACAATGTATGGGCTCACCTCCATGTGTACCTTTATATAGGGTGCACTTGGAAATTGAGTTATCCTTTCCTCAGTGTCTTTTACCTTCCAAACCCCCTTTTTTTCATTTTTCTACACTTTTTATTTTATTTGTGAGTTCCCTTAAAAAGGTTTCAAGCATAGCACTTCCTTTTCTTTTATTCGAGATATATTCAAGTACTTTTTATAGGTGAATGTGTTTATTCACATTAGGACTAGGGAAGATCGCCATTAATGAGAGGGTAGAGCTCAATTATGGACCATGGATTTTAATTTTCTTCATTATCCCATTTCTTTCTTTTATTTTCCAGCTATAAACTAACCTTGGGACTGTATCCCCTTCTTCTCATAAGAGAATGAGGTACATGCATTTTTGGTGTACATGTAACCACATTACCCAAAATGTAGGAGAATGTAAGGATCAAGGATGGAAAAGTGGTAAGTATGATTGGGAATGGTACTCTACCCATTTCAAGGAGCCACTAGTAGTACCCCTTTTCCCCAAGTGTGACAACATGGGACTAGGATTTCTGGGATGGACACCAAGGTGAAACAAGGAAAAAAACATAAATTTTGGGCTCATGATTCATTATCCAACTTCAACCTATGATAATTACTCAAATTCGAAATGTATTAAATATGAAAATTTATATGAAATAAGGACTAATGTACCTCATAATGTGTTGGATCCCCATATCCCAATGAGCCTTGTTGATTGAGTGTGACAAGTTATTCTCATGAGGAAGAGGCATATGAGGGAGCTGCTAGGATTATCTGTGTGGGCGTGTTGATCATCATGATCGTCGGGATCATTGTCTTCATTGCAGGCCATGAGACATGATCTCCTCTAGTTACCCCTAGGTGAGAGGGGGTAACAGAGACTATGGAGATAGTGACATAGTAGAGAAAATGAATTGAGAAGTTAGAGGCCCAATGTAGAATGTTGTATCAATTGTTCTTGAGTTTAACTAGAAGCTCATCTACAATATCTTATCTGAAGTTGTCAATTGGGTTTAGTCCAACTATTCGAATAGAGGAAATAATGATTTAAAAACCCAAGGAGCATCAGCTACCAGAAAAAAGTAAGCAACAATCCCATAATAAACAACTTCTTAAGATATATATTAATAAAACCCTAAGTTATGTTTTTTTAAGATTAAAACAACTCATTTATGGAAAGCAATTTTGTATCTAAAAATATTAAAACAAATTATTTTTAATGAACCCATTTTTATCTGCATAGTAATACAGTACTGTTGACGGGCGAAATTGACTGTTTGTCAACTGGGAGAGTGGATCCGGTCTGGGGTTGTCTAATAACCCAAGCCGTTTGGGATAACCCACCCTGACGGGTTTAGCGGCTCCGTTATCCGATCTAAGTCCTAAAAAAACAAAAAAGAAAACTACTCTAAAATAAATAATCTAACTAAAAACAACTATTAAACAAACTAAAAATCTAACTATTCTAATCTACTATCTAATAATATGCTAACTCTAAGAAATTAAATATCTAACTACTAACACAAATAAATCTTATTCGCAAATTTACAATATTTACAATTTACAGATTTGAATGAAAACCTGAAAAACTCATTTGTATTCTGTCCTAAGACAGGGAGAGCTATTGTTTTTTGATTTTTATGATTTTATGAAAAAGATAAAATAAAAACTAACTAAACTAAAAAACTAATATACTAACTCTAACTACAAATCTAGACTACACATATATCTAACTAAACTTACTAAAATTATACTAACAAATTAACTATCAAATAAATAACAAACTGACCTGGAGAAACGCTCCAGGTTTGTCCTGTATATAATGATTGTCTTAGCTGATCGGAGGGAGGAAACCCGCACCGGATTCTCCAAGAGCTTCTCGTAAACTAGAAGCAGTTGTGCTCTTCAAATATAATTACAGGACAAACAAAACATAAAAATTACAGCAATCTTATAATTTATAAATCTTCACAGTTAGATAAATCTGTATGCAAAGATCTATACAAAATGATTCAATTAACGAAGAAGAGAAATCTATGATTCATTAACTGAAACCAAGTAATTGCTATACTTTTAAAAATAATGGAAAAGATAAGATATGGATAGCATATTAATCAAATCATATCATCCTGCAATAGATTATGATAGCTAAAGTAGTCTATAATCAACTACAAACTGATATGTATAAAACTTGAAACAAAAGTTTGATATATTAAAAGCGAAAGTTGTTACAAGACATCAACTCTCGTCTCAGTTTGTGTCATAAATCCATAGCCTGGTTCTCCCACAAGTGAGGATGCCCTTTATTACAAAAAATAATAAGTATTTAAAGACCTCTCACAGGGTAAAACATCCCTGTGGAAGTTATCAAAACTGTTTACAGAAAATCTGGGATGATATCCCCAGTTTCTATCTCTAACTCAAACTAACAACTTAAAAATGAAACTATATCACACAAATATCTCATAGACTGCCACAACATGTCCAATGCAATTCGAATGTACCTGAAAGAGGTAAAAAATGGACAAGTTAAGAGAATATTTTGTTGATGAAATTGATAAAAATCTAATTCTAAAGACTATTAGTTGGTCTAAATCAAACACGGAATCGTATTAAAATCAATTCAAATTTTAAAGAATTAAATTCAAACTATTAACAAGTATCTAATTGCTATTTGAAAGACAAATGAATCATTCAAATCGAAATTGTTATACTAATTTGAGTTTAGACAAGACTAAGATCAATCAAATGACTACAGAGATGCATGTACTCTGTTCCATATGTTATCACCAATTCAGGTATACATAATCATATTGGACAATCGACAGCAATGGAATCGATTCATGGACCAATTGAAATCAACACAAAAGTTGCTTCAGCTATCCACAAGATCACTTCGAATCCAAACCAAATTAACAGAATCGTTTTCTCAAATTGATCGCACTATATTAAACACAACAAACGATCCATGCTATTAGCGAATCAAATCAAAACTGGTATGTAAATTATCACAAACGAAATCATAATGGAATTAATCGGTTGATAACAAGGTCTGTGGGACTCATCCAATCGTTTTTTAATGCCAATTGGGGGCAGACAAAAATGATTGACTTTCAACGAAATCATTACTTGAATTCATTTCAAAACGAACTATTAACCGAATTTTTTCATACGAATTCAACAGAGATAACATATGTCAATCTGAGTTTAACAAACTTGTTTTGAAAATTAAAATCAACAGAGAAGCATTAAGTCTATTTTCGGTACGAATCCAACTTATAAAAACAGTCGTGCTAACTCAAGATACGCAACAATCCAATCAAAACAAGAGCGAATCGAACAGTTTGAGTTTGTTATAGCCGTTATGAATCAACACAATTCCATGATTTCAGCGAAGAGATCTTTTGCACAGGTCAGATATAATCCAAATCCAAACGAAAAGGTTGACAAAACATAGTCGTTTTTTCAATTTAATAGACTACATTGTATTTATCAAGCCAATTCAGTCCTATGAAATCGTTTCAACAATCAAATCACAAGAACTAAATCAGATTCGTTGATATCCAATGACAACAACATCATGTTAAATCAAAACAAAACTGTGTTCTAATTTTAGCATAAAAACCTCCTGTTCAGGTTAGATACAAACAAAATCCAAGCAAAAGCAAAAACCACTGATTTCGTTAAATCAAACCAACAGACAAATGAATCAAACCCAGTGAAAACCAATCAATTGCTAAACTGGGCACGACCAAATCGTGTAAGCAAATCATAACTTCATTTAATTTTAGCAAAATGAGAAAAATGTACAGGATCCACAACATAACCATTTTTGATATGTCTATGACAGATTCATTTCAAACAATAGGCAGAGCTATTTGAAAACCAAACTCAATTCATTATATTAATCCTAGCAATTCATAGAACAAAATTGATATCGAAATTCATACCTGGATGATGAGCAGACAACTTGGTCATGATAGTTTGGAATTGACGAAGGCTGTAGCCGATTCGACATTCCTAAATACGATGGAACCAATGGTTTTCTGCTTCTGGTCGTTAGCTTGAAGCTTGTCCCTTTGGCTTGTCAACACTGTAACTTGGTTTTCCAATGATTTGATTTTGGACTGTAATAAGGGAACGTCGGTATAGTAGCGTTCCAACCACACATTACATTGGTCGCACGACGACTGCCCGGGCTTCGAAATTGCAGGTGAGGGTTTGTTTACAACGCCGAGGGTTTCATTAGGTAGCTTGATCCCAGGGTAGCTAGGACTGTTCTTTAGGCAAGGGGGTAAATTAGAAACAAAGTCATAGGGTGGCTCGGAGCACAAACCATGGGAATAAGGGTACTCACTAGCTAGGAAGCGCTCGATATCAGAGTCAGAATATTCGCTGAGGACTATGGGCTTCTTCTCAGCATTTGGCTTAGGTTTATTCTAGGCCATTCTCGATATGAGTCGAGCATTCTTTTTACCTTTTCCGTCGACAGTAGGGTTACCCTTAACCTTCTTGCTCACAGGCTTTTTTACAGCCTCAACCTTGTCTGTTATAACGTTGGTTAGGTCGATATCAAGGCTGACCGAGGGTTTGGGAGAGGGTAGAAGGGCATGAAAAGGCATGGGTGGCCCGACCTTAGTCTCACTAACCACATAATTATCAACTTGGACAGACTCTGAATCAACAAAACCATTCCGAGAGAGAAAACCTTTCCAACTATCGTCATGGAGGTTTAAATGATGAACGATGATGAGTCTGATCAGGCCATGGTGAAACAAGCTACCATCAGCCTTCTCTCATTTAAACCTCTTAGCCATTTTATAAAGACTACACTGGAAATAAAATGGCATATTCAATGGATAACCCGTGAAATTCATTAACAGTCGAAGGTGATAAAGAAAAACCAGTCCATACCGACCCTCACAGGTCACGAATTGTTTAACCACTATAAAAAGATCATGCCACCTTGGTTTAAGCGTGGAAATAGGCATACCTCTGTCACAGGATGTGACCTTCCGTGAGACGAACAATAACGGCCATGGCACCTCCTCAACTTTAGAGTTTTTAAACCATCGTTGGCCCGTGGTTGCTAATCCTGTGACAGAGCTGATGAACTCTTCACTGATTTCAAATTGAATGTCACCTATTTTGGCCCTACACCCATCAAAGGTAAGGGCGAACTATTGTGCAACAAACATATTAAAACCCTCAAACCTCTGTACAAACGTGAGCCAACCATTATCTTGTAAATCTTTTCGGGTGTTATCGAACTGTAGCAGGGCTTGACTACTGTTCGGCTCAATTCGCACCACCGATGCCATGGAGAAAAGCACACGGTAAGTGATGTGAACGAGCCAGTGTTTGAACGCAGCCTACGCAGGGGAAGAATTCTCAAAGGTTTACCCGATGCTAGCAGAGGTGAAACAGGAATAGGGGTAAACATTAATGACATATCGTGCGAAGGTGGTGGAGCTGGTTCATACATGCACGAGAGTCATATCTATAGTACAACCGTCGGCGTAAATAGTTGTTCAACCCATTATTGTATATGTTAACAATTATGCCAATCAATCAACCAATGAAATCAATGGTAAGTGGTTTAAACATTCGCGCGATCAAAAGTTATGCCATAGTTTTAAAATCAAACAAACAAATCGAAACCAATACCAAGTTAATGCCAAAGGTTTTGATAACACGAACTAGGTGTCATATTAAATGATATATATCAAGGGTTTAACCATAACACCTATGTGCTTTTATGAAGCTAATGTGCCAAGTGAATTGATCAAATAACATGTAAATCCAATCACCAATGCATCACAACTCAATCACTCATGAAACGAAATTACATAATCAATCAAAGAATTTCAAATGAGTACAGATCAAAAGGGTTTTGCCAACTGCATAATGATAATTTAAATGTAAACGCAATGGGCATATCGACAAGAATGATAACGACAATTCAATGAAGATTTTAATGTGACTTCAAAAGACCAAGTTTTCACGCTTACAGTCGTGAAAACAAGAACGAAGGTAAGTGTGTAAATAACGCAAAAATAAAAGTGTTGTTTATTTGAGAATTGTGACGAAAAATTAAGGTTTGCAAAACATTGGTGTAGGCATCTTATAAGGACAGTAGAAAATGTGAATTGGCTGCCAACAAGTACTAACACTTTTTTAATACAAACCATATATATTTCAACTTTAAAATATAAATATATATTGGTGGCCCTTGACCAAGTTTTGGGATAATCTTGGTCATGTAACCTATTTTTGGACTTCGACACCCTATCGAAGGAAGAGCGCAAGACGGAGTGCAGATCAAGGGATTTAGGCCCACTTTTGGGTCCTTTTTGGGTTTTGGGATTATGTAATGGGAAAGGGATGTCGGCCCATGGGTTTACCCACGCTTAGGCACACTTTTGTAAAGTATAAATAGATATCTAGGCATATATCAGATAACTGTGTATGTGTGTGTGTATGTGATGTAAGCTAAGTGCTAGTAGATGTTGTAAGTGCTTTGTGCATGACTGTAAGAGGCTTGCAGAGCTCAGTGCAAGTCATTATAAGAAGATATAGAATGCTTTGTGATGTAGTGCAAGGAAGAAGGATATAGCGAGCTACGCATATATTATGTCCTATGTGAAGAAGGGTTTTGATGGCTCTGTGTTGTAACTGATTGAAGACGATAATAAAGAAGAAGATTTGGTGGACGTAGCCCCAGGGTGGGGGTGAACCACGTCAATCTATGTGTTATGCTTTTTTTCTTTGACTCAATGTGCTCATATCTGCTTTTTCTAAGTGATTTGATGTATTTAGATGGATCCACTTATTCTTTGTGCTTCTTAGATGCGTGTGAATGTTAGATCTGACATGTATGAGGATGCTTAGTGCCGATATACTGGATCTGATCTATTTTACTATTGTTAAGTACTGAAATACCTTAGATCTAAGTGAATGTTTCGATGCTTTGTGTTATATGCAAAGTATAATAAGGGATGGATAGTGATTAATGATCGATGCTAAGTACTCTGTAAGTGATATAATCACAGATCTATGTCCCAGCTAAGGTTGCAAACACCTGAGTCTTGCAACCACCCCTACCTCTACCTCTACCTCGGGTGAGACTTCATCTGCTTCGCAGGTGTTGTCGAAAGGGCCGGTAGTTAGGGTTTTCTTGGTGCGTTGTTGTAGCGTTGAACCCCGGGTATGCCCCTGTGCCAACATATAAGCAATTTCCACAGTGCACATAAGTACTTATACTTCATCAACATGTTTAATATGGGATTTCATAGCTGCCACACTTTATTGTTACCAATACAAAATATATATATTTGACCTACATTTTCAATATGGCATTGTTCCATGTGGAGGGAAGAAATGACAGGCAGAAACAAATGGGAACTACGAGCCTAAATAGAGTGTTCTCTCCACACGGAATTCAATGATACAATGAAGGGGTTCCATAGGGTTGCATTAGATCTTGTCAGTCTGCAATGGTGGCTACTTCTCAGTCGATTTCAAACCCATAGTCCTTCAAGGATGAGTTCATAGGATAGGCGTCACCAAGCACCATGGAAATAGAATTAGGTGGGGAAACAAAGTGTCATATTATTGAACCTAAATTAGAACAACCAAATATAACACAGAAGAAACAAGAAGGTCATATGTAGAATGGTTTTCTGGCCAAAATGAAGAGCAATACCAGGTATGAGGTTACCTCATCCCACATTGGAAATTACATTCAATACATGAACGATAACACAATCATTTGTAATTTTATGGTGAATCTAGCCCTATGAAAAATCAGTCATGGGGTGGGTGGCCTTTAGATGGAAACCCAAAGGGAAAATTGATCTAAAACTAGGCTCAAAAGGATTTTTCACAACCATATTCTCTTGTACTGAAGACAAAGAACGTGTTTTTTAGGAAGGTCCCTGCTTCAATTTGGCAGGTTTACTTGAGACCGTACTAAATGAAGAGATTTAGTCCAGAGAAAGAATAATTTAAAGAATCCTTAATGTGGATCTTTTTGTA